>CAJRAI020000206.1:0-25000 GCA_907164885.2 Dolomedes plantarius | reverse complement strand
TCCACTAACGGGGGCGATTAGCAATCGGCTCGAAGTCGAAGCGGTCTCGATTCGTACTCGTCTCGTTTCACTTGAACTGTTTGGAACGGGAAAAATCGAGCGGAATTTTCGATTATTATCAACTAGCCGGGCTTAGCCTAGCTACGCTCAAGCCATCCGTGTAACTTTATGTACTTCGGGCCCCACAAAGGAAAAAAAAAGCCTACAAATGTATTAAATTCAAGTGAATAAATTCCTTTCAATTTTCATTCCCGTCGCTGCCGACGGATGGCAGCACCACTGCACCATATGATTTGGTTTCTCAGCAGTGAGTGATTTTAGAATGAAAATATCTCTAAAACTATTGAATTAACAGAATAAGTGTACGCAGAAAAAATTATCAGTTTTCGAAGCTCTTTCCAAATATGTAACATTTATGTACTTTCATGAGAAAAAAAATACACCGATTTTCCTGTATATTTGTCGGCCATTTTTTTTCGAGGAGTGGCCCGCCCGGATGAGTTACGGTCACGTGATCTCTCGACTTCCACTTGTCCCTTTATTAGTATATAGAAGATGGCAGTGTTCAACATTAAATTTGCAGGAGAAGAGGAAAAACACCCGGAGCTTTATGACCACAAGCTCCGCGAATATTCTAGAAAAGATTGTACAACTTGACAGGTAATGTATTTGATTACAAACTTTATTAATGTTACATAGTTTAGTTAAAAAAATTTATTACATTATAGTATTTCATTTTTTAATTGCAAAAACTTATTACAATCATTCATTAAAAAATTTATTACGATTTCACGAAATCTATTCTGATTAAATACATAAAATGATAATAATAATCGAATAGAAAACACAGAGCGAAATTCAATATATTTCATTTTTCAAATCAGTAAACATAAAAATTATGTTTTTAGTTTTGATGAAAAAAGTGTCAAAGCCTGGACTTTGTCGTGGTGATTGCTACCTTTGTCCCGCCGTCTCACCTACACAAACACAAGAGCTTAGCACAAACTTTTGTATCTTAAAAATTTATATGCATTTATAACTCCGATTGAAAACGAAATTTCAAATAATTTTACAATTAACAAAAAAAAATTGTATTTTTATAACATTAAAATATACCGAACTGAAAATTTTTTGACATTCTTTTGACATTCTATAGAATGCTAAAAATTTTGCATCACCTTCTTGAAATTAATGTGGCGCAGCAAACAGCCGATGGTGAAAATTCCATTCCAAGTACGGATATACTTGTACTGTCTCCTCCGAAACCTTCTCCTTTTTATCTTACGGTACCAATCTATACTAATAAAGAGACAAGGGGAAGTCGAGAGATCACGTGACCGTAACTCATCCGTGCGGGCACCGATCCTGGAAAAAAAAAATGGCCGACAAATATACAGGAAACGGTGTAATTTTTTTTCTCATGAAAGTACGTAAATGTTACATATTTGGAAAGAGCTTCGAAAACTGATAATTTTTTCTGCGTACACTTATTCTGTTAATTCAATAGTTTTAGAGATATTTTCATTCATATAACATAAGAATGTCCTCCTCATCACTCTGAGCTGCTCATTTTAAGGGGAGTGGTCACTTTCACGTACCTTTAAAAGTATCATTTTTAGACCTATGTTCGATTGTATGTACTACTCATGATTTTTGTTTGATTTACATGAAATTTTTTGAGTAACTGCCTATAATACTGTTTATTATAGATGCAATTTTTCAAGGTAATGAATAAAAATGACTTTTTATGCATAAAAAGTGAATAATTTTTTTAAAAATCGAGCATTTTGCAGTCAATTACTGTGCGCATTCTCTCAAAATAAAATATTAAGGTACATTAATAATTTTTTACTATATGTGATTACAATACTTCAGGCAACAATATCCAGCAACATTATTCTAAAATAAATTAAAACATTTCAGTACGTGCTATTTTTAATTAGAAATTTCAAAAATGACTGAGTAAAAGCTTATAAAAAAATTCTTTAAAAAAATTAAAATATATTAAGGTTCAAAAATTTTGGTGGATTTTGTTGTCTAAAAGTTGTAATCACATATAGTAAGCAATTATTAATGTACCTTAATAATTTATTTTGATAGAATGCGCACAGTAGTTGACTGCAAAATGCTCGATTTAAAAAAAAATATTCACTTTTTATGCATAAAAAATCATTTTATTTTTTTTTATTAATTACCTTGAAATATTGCATATATAATAAACAATATTATAGGCAGTTACTCAAAAAATTTCCTGTAAATCAAGCAAAAATCATGAGAAGTACATACAATCCAGCATAGGTCTAAAAATGATACTTTTAAAGGTACGTAAAAGTGACCACACCCCTTAAACAAATAAAAACAAAAAGTTTTGTACTTTGTACGTTGAAGACATTCAAGCTACTGAGAAAAATATGGATTTGTCATCCCGCTTCGAATTCGAGACGAAACCACAGGTCGAGTGCGATTCGACCCGTGTGCGGGTAGACTCAGTGGCGTAGCAAAAGGGGGGGCAAGGGGGTCTATCATGCCCCGGGCGCCACTCGCAGAGGGGCGCCAATGTAAGACCTATATATTATATTACTATATGTTTTCGAGGGAGATGCCAATATAACGTCTATATATTGTATTACTATATGTTTTTCAGGGGAGGGCACCAATATAAGGTCTATATATTATATTACTATAGGTTTTTCGGGGAGAGCGACAATATAAGGTCTATATATTATATTACTATATTTTTTGGGGGGGGGCGTCAATATAAGGTCTATATGTTATATTACTATATGTTTTTCAGGGAGGGCACCAACATAAGGTCTATATATTATGTTACTATATGCTTTTCGGGGGGTGCCAATATAAGGTCTATATATTATGTTATTATATGTTTATCGGGGGGAGCCAGTATAGGGTCTATATATTATATTACTATATGTATTTCTGGGGGGGGGGGCGCCACAAAGGTATCGTGCCCCGGGCGCCAGTTATGCTCGCTACGCCACTGGGTAGACTTCGCTTGATTCATGCAAGACGCACATCTCGATTCGAGTTCGAGCCGAGTACGAGACGACTCATGTGCGGATGGCCTTATTGTTTCCTCCAACGAGACGAACAATGAATTTTCCGAGTCTGTTCATTAAAAACTTCCTTTCTGCGAACAGCTCTGAGATTGATCAAATGTTGATATTTCTACCAGTAACATTTCCTGGAAGATTAAAATCTCATAATTAATGTTTAAGCAAATGGGAAAGACCTTAAACTTGCCTGTGACCTCTAAATTTGCAGTATTTGAAGGATAATTCCACGTAATTTGTTCTCAATTGTGACTGGACAAATATCTCAAGCTTCTTAGCGGAAGTTACCCACAGCTGAGTGTAAGGTTTCGCTTATTTTATTTATTTACTAGTGGCCCGTCCCGACTTTGTCCGGGTTGAACAAAATATTATACCAATAAATTTCCAGTTGATAGCCAATAATTTGTAAATCTTTTTTTACCTTAATAATAACCTAAATAATACCTTAAATTAATTTTACGTTAGTTAATAATTAAAATAAATTTTTTAAAAGAAAAAGGCGTGCCGGAGAACGGCTAGGTTCGAACCGCTAGCGTCAGAACAGAAGCCCACCGCGATAGCACCACTATGAGGATCGTTGAAATCTTCGGAACAAAAATCGGTAGAAGACAGTAACGGAAACAATGGAGATTGTTAGGATTAAGCCCCTAACTTTATTTCTACTGATTAGATATACATAATATATGGCCTATGTCCATCTGGAATAATGTACCTTTCAAACGGTGAAAGAATTTTTCAAATAGGTACAGTGGTTCTGAAGATTACCCTCCACGTACAAAATCGCTCTCTCTTTATATATAAGTATAGATTATTTGAAAAAAATTATCCTTAAAAATGTAATTTTAAACAAATCACGTTAACATTTATCAGAAGGATTTTAAAATGCCAAAGGCTGTTTAAACCGCCAGTTTGTGCGTTACTCCATGACATTATTTTATCTGTTTATTTATATTCTATCCCTATGTAATTATGGATTTTACTAAAATGTTAATATTAAGGCTGCTATGTACAAATCGTATTGGATTCGCTCACCTCAATGTTAACCTATGGAGAAAAATTGTCCACGGACTGCGCTTGGAATCAAAAATTTTTTTTTTTAAAATTGTACTCCGTCATAGAGAAAGAAATTTTACATGTGTGTACCTTTTTCGTTTTTTTAAAAAAATGAAATTAATATTTTAAAGTTTAAATTATTCGGGAAAAAAATCTGATATAGTGTGTTTTAAACGCTCATAAATTCCTTCGGTGGGCGAAATTTATAAAATGAATCCTGTAGCGCTTTGCAGAAAAGTTCGGGCTATCTGACAATACCAATTTTTATTGGATTATCGGCATTTATGTACCTGTAAATAGGTGATAAAAATATATTTTAAATAAAAAATTTGGGGGCAGCGCTTAACCCCCCTATAGAGAGAGAACCATTACAATCACTCAAAATGTTAATCCTAAGGGAGGTGGAATTCTCGAACTGTCAACTGGACTGCTCCCACCACAAGAATCTGCAAGAAGAGGAAAAGGGAAATGCGATTTTTTTCTTAGTACATAGCAGCCTTAAGTAAAGGTTTTACTGTATCGGACCAAGTTTTTCGTGATTCTATAATTTTGATTTCTCATTACATGTTTATCATTTTAAGCATTTAGTCATATTCTTAATGCTGCTTACGTATTCATACCTCAAACCCCGTTATTTAAAACATTTACATTACTACAAGTGGTAGATCTACTCTATGAAGAATTGTTATTTCTAATGTACCCTGGGCGGAATTTATTCCAGACCAGGTCTATATAGGCTAGCGGATTGGTGCGGATCCGGTTTATATAGGCACCAGAACTGCTTGTTTACACATGGTCTAAGAAGATAAGAAATAATACTAGCGAAAAAAAACAAAAAAAAAACACCCAAAGAGGGAGTAAGTTAAGAATTAAACAGGAAAATCTTAGTGTAAATTACATTAAAGTTAAGTCCTTTTGGCACACATGGACATGGACAGAAGAACTTCGTGAGGTACCCAGTGGGCCTGAAAGGCCCATCACCCTCGGTATGAGTATGCGGAAAATTGTTGCTTTTTACAAATGGCCCAAAGATATGAATAATAGGGGGAAAATATATATATATATATATATATATATATATATATATATATATATATATATATATATATATATATATATATAAATATATATATATATATATATAAAAATAAATATATATAAGATTTAATAAAATTTAATTATATTTAAGTAATTAATGAGTTAAATTAAAAGTGAGATGAAAACAGAAAATTAATTATGACTATTGAATTAAAACAAGAAAGAGTAAATACTAATATGAAAACTCAAAGTTACAAGTAATAGCAGTGAAGGTCAGCGAGTTGATACAAAATGCAAGGCCGGGAAGAGATCCCGCGCAAGATAAAGAAGTAATTAGGCTGTCATGGATGGAAACAGCAGTAAAAAATAGAAAGGAGATGATGAATTTGATAATCGAAGAAGGGAGAAAAGCGATTGGACGAGAGCCCAGAAAAGCTCGAAGCGGATTGGCCGAAGAAATAAGGTCCAGTATGTAAATTAAGACTAGGCAAATGATTATGTTTAATATTTCTTTTAACATAGATCGCCGTACCACCAAAACGAAGGGGGGAATTATTGTTAGGGTCAAGACGGGGGGTGAAGTAAAGATTATAATTTTGAATTTTAAGGGATCTAGGAGTATTGGATTTAAGTTCCTGTACCAAAATGAGATCTACGGGATTCTGAATGACAAACTCCCGTAGCTCATGAATGCGTGTACCCAAGCCGTTAGCATTCCAGCTCAGAACAGAAATTATGGGAGAATTAGAGGGAGTGAATTAAGGGGCAACAAGGTTGGCTGTCTCGTTTGAGGCAGCAGAAAGTACTGAATTTAATGAGGTAGAGTTTAAGGAGTTAATGAGACTTTGAAAGTCTTTGATGTTAAGGTCGTTACATAGGTTTCTGATTTCTTTTAGAACATCTCTGATTTTGAGAAGTTTATCTAGAGAGCTGTCAAGGTTTCCCAAGGGCTGCTCACTAGTGGTTTGAGGATTATTAATAGAATTTTGAATAGTTTCAGGTTTATTATGTGTGTCATTACCGGAGGGGGGACGGGATGCTGAATTTTGATTAACAATTTGACTGAAAGAAATGTTGGGTGTTACAGGTTTATTAGTGAACATATTTCCGGAATTAGTGGGCACAACAAGTTGAGGGGGGTAATTACCAGCTCTTGCTGCTTCCTTGATAGTTTGGATTTGTTTTCTACGGTATTTCACTTGTTCGGGATGAGCACTACATCCCCGAAAATTGGCCGGATGGTCACCGCCGCAATTGGCGCAGATGGCTGGGGTGTCCCTGGATTTGGTGCAGTTAATAGATGCATGAGCACCAGCACATTTCATACAAACGGCTTGAAGCAGGCAAACTTCACTGCTATGATGAAATTTTTGACAATTAAAGCACTGTTTTGTTCCCTTGAATTTGTAGGCCTCAATACGAACCACAAATCCAAGGAAATTCCTGCATTCATAGATATCTTTTATATTTTCCGTTTGCCTAAGGTGGCAAAGAAAGATGGGTAGGGGCTCTTTGGTTTTAAATTTTTTTAGTTGGGACACTCTATTCACTTGAAAATTTAGATTTGTTAATTCGGATTTGACTTCCTCAATGGGAATGTCCCAAGGGATACCCTTAATTAGAATTTTGAGGGGCCTTTCACTCTTTGGGTTTTTTCCGAAACATTCAATTTTGCTTTGGACCAGATACCTTTGTATCGTCCTGAATTGGTCAATAGTAATAGGAGCAATTTTGACAAATTTGCCCGAAACAGTCTTTGGTAAATCAACGTTAGTTAGATTTTAAATAGTGTCAATAATTTTGTGATAGTTTGGAACCATTTTTATGAAAAAAGGTTCAGGTTTGGGTTCCCGGGTAATGGGATCTTCATGATTATCAACTTCAACATCAGACCCATCATCACCGATAGGATCAAATTTATTACTTGTTTCCAAGGCATTAGATTTTGCTATTGATAAGAGGTCTTCACGCGCAACTCGCTTGACCCGTGGCTCATTATTGTCATTATTTCGTTTAGATTTGCTATTTTTCACAGTCCTTTTGGCTTTGCTCATTTTTGTAGTTATTGAACTCATGGATCCCAGACCTTATCTTTCTATCCAATCTCTTTTCTCTATTCTCGCTACACTAGCCAATTGATTTCCAGCTTACAGACAGCCGTTAACTCCACCCACACCAGAGAATTACTTGAAGATCCAGGAGACATCCAATCAGAACTGTTCTTTTCACCATCCAAAGTTCTGACCACAAGACCCACTGCTTCACTTCTTGTGTTGCAGTTTCCTGAACTTTTAATGATTCTCATCGAACTCTCTGGTCACTTTCTGCGATATTTCTGCTCTCCGATGGCACAATCACGAAACATCTGTGTTAGAAGGCACTGGCCTAGGAAACACAGTTAAACACTTGTTCCGATGGTCCGATGGTCCGATGGAGTCCAATTTTGACCGAGCAACCCCAGGGGCAGCATCTGGGGAGATCGTGACCTCTCCCACCCTCTTTGACCTCGTAGAGCAGGAGTGTCAAACTCGCGGCCCGCGACGAACATTTTTGCGGCCCGGCCAATATATTGGCACACAATAAAATATAATAAAATAACTGACGCAGAATTATAATAAGATAGGAAGAATTCGCTAACTGTTTTTTTAATGATACTCTTTTTTTCCTATTATTAAACAAAATGCATATATTTATGTTGAATATAGTAAAATTTCACCATGGCCGAGTTTAAATTATCATTAAAATTAGACACACTTGCTTCGCCAAATAAAAACGAAGTCTTAAATTAATCGAACACATTTAATTATATGTATAGAGACGACACATAGCTACAAACGAAATCACAATAAAAATAACATAACGGGAGAGCAAATGGTCTGACACGACCCCACCCTAAGACAAAATCTCCCAGAATCCCCTCTTTTTTATTCTTTGCGCGCAAACCTCATCACATCCGGCAAGTGCAGAATAAACATAAATTCCACTAGATCAGCAATGTCCTGTAGACACACAGGCTCCGCAAACGCGATAAATCTGTAGCGAGCATAACTGGCGCCAGGGGCACGATACCTTTGTGGCGCCCCCCCCCCTTTAAAACATATAGTAATATAATATATAGACCCTATATTGGCGCCCTCGATAAACATATAATAACATAATATATAGACCTTATATTGGCACTCCCCCCCGAAAAGCATATAGTAACATAATGTATAGACCTCATGTTGGTGCCCTCCCCTAAAAACATATAGTAATATAATATATAGACCTTATATTGGCGCCCCCCCACAAAATAATATAGTAATATAATATATATACCTTATATTGGCGCCCTCCCCGAAAAACATATTGTAATATAATATATAGACCTTATATTGGGGCCCTCCCCTGAAAAACATATAGTAATATAATATATAGACCTTATACTGGCATCCACCTCGAAAACATATAGTAATATAATATATGGATCCTACATTGGCGCCCCTCTGCGAGTGGCGCCCGGGGCATGATAGACCCCCTTGCCCCCCCTTTGCTACGCCACTGGCATATTCCCATTCCTTACACAGAATCGCGCCATTGCATCGTTTGACGGCTGCTGATTGGTCAATTGAGTTTACATCGGTATTTATGTATTTGGTGCGCTGATGCTTATGAGAGCATGTCTGTTTTTGAAGAATCAAAACTTCCAACACTATTTTTGAACGAGTATTTATAATTTTTATTTTTTAAGAGTAAGACTAAGAAGCTAAAGTGTTCAAAGCAGCAAAAAATATATAATAAGCATCTTGCAATTAAGATTTTAATTAAAAAATAAACAAACTTTTAAAAAAAAATTCAACATTTAAATTTAAAAATAAATAAACAAATAAATAAATAAAGCTTTCAATTTTAAAATTCAACATTTAAATAAATAAAAAAAAAATGAGAAATACATTTCCTTTTTTTTAATTCAACATTTAAGTTTAAGAAAAAAGTCAATTTTTAGTAATATTTACTCTATTTTATTCTACTCCTAAAATTTTACAGTGAAATTACTACGGAAATTGGTAATTTCTTAAAATTTTCCATTCACAAAAAAGAAATATGAAGGCATTTATGGCGAAAATTTCTTTTACAAATAGCTTGTCACTTTAAATTACTTTTACATTAATAGGAGGCGCCACTTAAAAAAATTCCCGTTCCTTGTAAAATATGGCGTAAAAAAATTTATAAAAATGAAAGCAACTAAGAAATAGATTTTATCTCATTTAAAATGCGCTTAGGATCAAATATTATGCTATTATCGAAATGAAAGCAACTAAGAAATATATTTTAGCATTTATCTCATTTAAAATGCGCTTAGGATCAAATATGGCAATTACCGATGCAGACTCAATTGACCAATCAGCAGCCGCAAAAGGATGTAATGGCGCGATTTCATGTAAGGAATGGAAATATGCTTTCGGGCTATGGATTAAACTTGCCCATATCCGTCCTAGACACAGAGGTAATGAATGACGCTTGTCGTTTTTCGATCCGAGCATCCTCAGAACCGAAAGCCGACGCGCTACCACTAGGTTACCCCAAGCCCTCTATGAAGAGTAATTGAGTTTACCATAAAGATTTTTTTAACGTCTTGAAGAATTATAAATTCTTTTTATGAAATCCACAGAGCATTTAAAATCCCCCTTTAAGTTCTTGACTTTTCCCGAGCACATTGTGACAACTCAGTCTCAGAATTTATAATTTTCTTATTCAGTGTTTTCTCAGTACAAAATCGGTGTTTTTAAAAACTTATCGAGAAGGTTTTTAAGAACGTTAGTTTGCACTATGCTATTTGAACCAGATTTTAAAGTGAGAAATCGTAGTTTTAAAAAGATTCAGTTAAAGTTTGAAAGAGAAAAGTGTTTGATCATAATTTGGAGAGTGTGAAAAGGATTCCCCAGTCTTTAGGAGGGGAGTATTGAGATTTATAAATCTATCACGCATCAAAGATTGGTTTCATCAGTTGAATTTGAAAGAGAAAGGCTATATCCACATTACATCCAGTGGCGTAGCGAGCATAACTGGCGCCCGGGGCACGATACTTTTGTGGCGCCCCCCCTGAAAAACATATAGTAATATAATATGTTGACCCTATATTGGCGCCCTCGATAAACATATAATAACATAATATATAGACCTTATATTGGCACTCCCCCCCGAAAAGCATATAGTAACATAATATATAGACCTTATGTTGGTGCCCTCCCCTAAAAACATATAGTAATATAATATATAGACCTTATATTGGCGCCCCCCACAAAATAATATAGTAATATAATATATAGACCTTATATTGGGGCCCTCCCCTGAAAAACATATAGTAATATAATATATAGACCTTATATTGGGGCCCTCCCCTGAAAAACATATAGTAATATAATTTATAGACCTTATATTGGCGCCCCCCACAAAATAATATAGTAATATAATATATATACCTTATATTGGCGCCCTCCCCGAAAAACATATAGTAATATAATATATAGACCTTATATTGGGGCCCTCCCCTGAAAAACATATAGTAATATAATATATAGACCTTATATTGGCATCCACCTCGAAAACATATAGTAATATAATATATGGATCTTACATTGGCGCCCCTCTGCGAGTGGCGCCCGGGGCATGATAGACCGCCTTGACCCCCCCCCCTTTGCTACGCCACTGATTACATCAAGACAAGAAAAACATATTCACATTATAGCAGATTCTCTCTGCACGAGCTTCCAATTTGAGATCTCATTTTCACGTAGCATTAGTGCAAGCACTAAACTAATAGGTCAAGGTCAAGGTCAAGGTAGTAGGGTTTACGGAGTTCCTAGCAATGCGAATCATTGCACTGCTTTCACCTCGAACGGATAATGAATAAATAAAGTTTGAGTAATTTTCCGAAGTAAACGAGTTGTCTAACATGAATTCGTGAATTTAGAAAACTCTCAGGGCTGCAGCCTGGATCCGTGATAGGTCTTAGCTTTGGCCTGGGAAGAAAATTCCGTAAAGCAAGGGTAAACCGATCAGGGGGGCAACTGAGGCACTTTGCCCCAGGCCCCCAACTTCCGGAGGGGGCCCCAAAAAATTAAAAAAAAATTATTTATTAGATTTCCTCCGAAAGAAAATTCTGAAACTTGTACCGTACTTCAAAATTCAAAATAATCTCCTGAAAACAGGGGCCTCTCAAAAAAAAAAAAAAAAATATACGATTAATCAGATTTCTCTTACTTCAAAATAGTCTTCTGCAAAATAGTCTTGGGGCCCACAACAGAAGTTTGCCCCAGGCCCCGTAAAGTCTCTGGGCGGCCGTGAAACCGATAGCTGTGTGCTAAAGAGCAGATACCTTGGACGATGACTTTTGCTAAAATGAAACGGGCCGCTTCCAGTCATGAGATTGAGTATTGGACCACTGGCTCCATTTATATACTAATAGTTCACTGCCGAAACTGGTTGCATCTACTCAAAATGGCTGAAGAGCCACTGGAATATTGATTCTCTTGTAGCCATAGTCTTCGTTTCAGGCACCACAAAGGTTTTTAAAATTAATATTTTGGCTTAAAATCTAATTTTTACCACAGCTGAATGATGCAGAGATTTTCCCTCTTTTTTGGAATCCTAGCAACTGGCAATTGGTGGACAATGTTGTCCACCAATTGCCAAGCGCGTTTGTTTGAAATTTTATCTGAATTAATAGTATCTCATATTGTTCTGTAGTAGGGAACTAAAAAAATCATTACGTGGAAGGAAATAAATGCTATTTTTCTGAACTGGAGTTTAAGGGGACAGTGGACTTTCAAAATTGGGAAATTTGTCCAAAAATTCGATATTTTTACTTTATTGAATTGTGAAACTACGGACGAGTAGGAATGTGTTGCAAAAAGAATTTTTAATTTCTGTGCTTACTTTCCTAGTTATAGGCATTTGTATTTAATTTAGATATTATGTGGTTACTAATAGCGATAACT
Source organism: Dolomedes plantarius (assembly GCA_907164885.2). Taxonomy (NCBI): domain Eukaryota; kingdom Metazoa; phylum Arthropoda; class Arachnida; order Araneae; family Dolomedidae; genus Dolomedes; species Dolomedes plantarius. The sequence continues at coordinate 12,858 of CAJRAI020000206.1, read as the reverse complement.
TTAAATGTGTTTTTCTCAAAATAAAAATTTTCATGTCATACGAATATTCAAACTGCTCCGGGCGCATTTCTAATTATCGTATTGCTTTGAAATTTAAGTTTTATATACTAAACTGTATATCAAATAAAATTTATTGAAAATAATTATGCTTCGTGACTCAGAATATCTAAATTTTGTACTTGAAACGATGATTTATAGGAATTTTGCGTCATAAAAAGGGTGTTTTCACTATTATTATTTTTCTCTCTTTATATTTTTAATGAATGCTGAAAATAAGCAATAAGTTTCATTGTTAGTTCTATAAATATAAGTTCATGTAAATATAAATTACCATATTATATGCAAAAGAAATGCGCATGGAACATTTTTATTTAGGCCAATTTTTGATATAATTCATAATTCATAATTCATAAATTATCAATATTTCATCATTGAATTCTAACCACTTTTACATATCTATAATACTAATCACATATTCAAATTTCAAGTAAATCCATTCAAAACAAAAAAAGTTATGTTTGAAAGTCCACTGTCCCCTTAAACAAGTAGGAAATTGGACTCAATTCAAGTCGTGTTGAAACATATTTTTTAGCTGGGCATGTTTGATCATACTTTTAAGCCAAATTTTTAAAAACGAGAAACATCTTACATGATATGAAGAAATTTCCTACCTTGGAAGCTTAATTTCTTAGTTTCTAGACTTGAGAAAGGAAGCTTTTCGTTAATAAGTATTGCAATTAATTTTGTTATTTTAGATTTGCATACTCGAGACTAAAAGCTATACAGAAACATGATTAGGGGAAGTCAATCTCTATTTCAAAGGAAATTTCCTTTCTCAATATGAACGTTTCTTGATAAGCCGAGAAGAAAATATAATCCTAAAAATATTCTTGTCTAAAAATATTTTCGTAGGTGAGTTTATAGAGATTGCTTACGTAAAACATGTTCGATGTTAAAAAGAAAGAAAGAAAACAAACTTATTTCTCCTAGGCTTTATCTATTGAAGTAAGATGATCGTAAAGTAGTGCATAATTTACCGATTCATGGTAATAAGATATCGATTTATGGAGAGTGATTCAAACAAGGACGAACACAGGTACCCAGTTAAAAAAGAAATCCTATCTGAATAATTGATTGTTTTTTTCTCTCATTATGTTCTATATTTGCTTTCCTATGATCGAAGCAAAAGTTTTCCTCCTCTATATTTTTATATAGAGTTCTAGGAAGAATTTGATTACGAATCCTTTGTTTATATATATATATAATATTAATATATATATATATATATATATATATATATATATAATATTAATATATATATATATATATATATATATATATATATATATATATATATATATATATATATATATATATATATATAATATTAATATATATATATATATATAAGTGATTTCCGCTTATAAGAATCACGTTTGTTATTACTGTTTTTGATTCTTATAAGCGGTTGATTCTTATAGCCGAAATTTAGGTTTTTGGACAGGCACACACCTATATATGCATATATTAGATAATTTACCATAAAATACTCTTTAATTTACGTTAATTATCTTTTATTAATAATTTTTATAATTTTAAAAATAAAACTTAATTTCTAGACCTATAAGTAGATACACATGATTATAGTAAGAGAAGAAAAAAAATCCAATATTTGTTACCACATACCTACTTAACAGTTTTAACATTTCAACTACAGGAAGGGAGTAAGAAAAAGTTTTCTATGGTAGTTTGACGTAATGAAGTTTTCAGGAGGCTGTTTATACCTCTTTCAATACTAATAGTTTCAGACGAAGATTCACCTTCTAGCTTACGTTTCACGGTTTGATAACGTGCTGAATCTACTAGTGTCACGTTTGCCTAAGTGATAGTGGACGTGGACACTTCGCCGAAGATTTATGCGTTTCAGGGTCCAGGAAGCCGCAACCAGGATGTGGGAGGTGGGAAAAAGAAGAGTCCCTATTTCTGTTTGTCAGTGGAGAAAAGTGAAATCGGACCCGAAAGCGTAAAGATGCTAATAGGTCAAGCTAATAGGACAGTGTTGTGCTAAAGCGTTTAAGAGGAAACTATTATGTTATGTCTAACAAAGAAAGGGATGAATTTTAAGACTATATTCCATCCCATCTTATCAATCTTTCTTTAAAAAAATTGAAGAAAGAACTTCGTGCCTTTTGAGGGTTTAAGTGGCTTTTTTGGAAAAATGAAAAGAAAGCGAAGAGTGTAAGCTGATTCTCAAAACCGGTGGATTGATTCTTTAAAGCGAAAATTTTAACATGGAAATAATGCATTTGTTTTTGTTTTCGCGATATTGATTCTTATAAACGGTTGATTCTTATAACCACTGATCACTATAAGCGGTGGTTACTGTATATATATATATATATGTAACATAGGAGACAGAACGCAGGCCCAGAAGATATCTAGTCTCCCATGCTACGGTGATAAGGTGCTGTTATTAGAGAATAAATTTACTCCATGACCAAATACGACAACCATGGGCTTGTTACGGGAACATTTTTATTGGGATCACCGACCGATCCGTCGGTATGGATGCAGCAAGAGACAGTACAGGAATTCGTCCTACTTCCGGACTTCACAAGTTATATAAACTTCACCCCATCACGTGATTAAAGGGTGTGTCTTAATAGTTCATTGGTTTAAAGTTGTTGTTGATGTGCAGAACTGATTTAAACTTGTACTGACGCCGCGCCGAGTCCTTTTATTTAAAAAAGACAGCCATCTTGAATGATTTTGCCGAAGGCTGTTATAATGGAATTTAACGCGAATGCCCAAAGGGAATTAAATGTTTTAAGGAATTAAAAAAGGGTTTGTAATTTGGAATAGTAAAGTGAGGAATTAATAGTTTTTAAATGTTAAGAGTGTTGAATTAAGAAATTACTAGTTTTTTTAATAATATATATATATATATATATATATATATATATATATATATATATATATATATATATATATATATATATATATATATTTATTTATATATATACACATATTATGTTTATTTTTTTACTTGAGATATTTATTACATATTAAATATGTCAGATGATCCTTTATTAATAACTTTTTAAAATAGTATAAATTAGGAAAAAAAACATAGAATAGTATTTTGAGAGGAGCATATTTTCATTTAAATACCATTCATTTACTTCCATTACTACAGATAGTCTGTTTGTAACAACGTTATTAAATCACGTGCTAATCTATTTGATATTTTTGGTGGGTTAATAAGCGTAGGATAAATTTTTACAGACCTTTGCACCCAAATTTGTTGCCCAAGTAGGAGATATGTGACTGTTGCATTTATATTCCTTTCTAAGCTATCGAAACTAAGTTTGAGATCAACTTTTTATATTAGAGTTACAATTGCACTTTATTACATCCCTGTCTATACGATAAGAGATATGAATTGTGATAATTTCGTTCAGACGCAGTGGAAGGTTGTATTTTGCAGGAAATAACGCCAAAGGTATTATTTTTCCTTATATCACCTGGTAATCAAAACAAATTTACCTAAGATGGTTACTATTTCTAGATGAAATGTGTCAGAATTCCTTTAATAATTTCCTTCAGTGTTATAAATGACTGTTAATTTTATTGATAAAAATGCCAATATTTTAAATTCAAAAAACGCAGGATCGGACATTACATCTTACATTGATAGTCAAGGAATAAAACATATCATGTTGTAATGTATGAGCTAGCGGAACTAAGTTTAAGATTTCTTTTATATTAGAGTTATAATCGCAGATTATTACAACTCTTTCTATAAGATAAGAGATATGAATTGTGATAATTTCATTCAGAGACAGAGGAAGGCTGTATTTTGTAGGAAATAGCGCCAAAGGTATTATTTTTCCTTGCATAACCGAGTAATCGAAGCAACTTTATCTACGATGGTTATCTATTTTCAGGTGAAATATATCAGAATTCCTTTAATGACTTCCTCCAGTGTTATAAATGACGTAATTTAATTCATAAAAATGCTTATATTTTAAGTTTAAAAAATGTAGGATAAGATATTACGACATCTTATATTCGTAGTGGAGGAATAAAACATATCCTGCTGCTATTTGGCAGATTTTAAGTTCTACGTTTGAAAATTGTGTCATGAGATATTTGACTGACACCTTTTATTCTCTTCAATCATATCAATTTAGCTTGTTACGCAGCCGATCCAAAGTCGCGTTCTGTCTGGGTCTAAGGCCGTCCGCACACGGAGTAACTCAAAAGAAACTGATAACCGACTCCAATCACAAACCAGTCCGTGATGAGTCGTAACCTATGTAATTGAATGGAGCCACGCACACGGCGCAACTGGTTACAAAACCCATCAGCAACGCGTTTGTGATCAGTCGCAGGCAACTCAACGTGTCGAGTCGCTAGCAACTTCAGTCGCCAGTTTCTCTTGCGTTATGCGTGTTATTACGCAATCTATGTTACAGCCGCTCTTTTGGCAAGCTGCCAAATGACGTACACGAGTCACGTGACTTCTGCCTAGCGATGAAATGAAATTCTAACGTTTTTTGTTGTATGGAATATGTGCGCCCATAAATACAGTCCATTTTTTAAACGATTGATCAAAGACTATCTATTGCGACGATTTTTTAAAATAAATTAATTTCTGATAATAATTTAACTAAAAATAATGCCCGGAATAATGATGTTCTTCCTTCCATGACAGGTCGCAAACTATTGATTTGAATCACTTTTGAGTCGGCCCGTGTGCGGAGCCGCATCACTAACGAGTTTGCAACCGATAAGCAATTTCAGTCGCTAGCCAGTTGAGTTTCCTTTAAGTCGCTCCGTGTGCGGACGGCCTTAGATTCTCAATTTACACCCAAAGCAATTTTTATTTTTTGTTTTCAATAGGACAATGGTTATGGCCTGTTAGCTCGTTTTACCTTTTTTTATTTGTTCTACTCGGTCTCCAAGCAGGTTTACGATCTTCTTTCTTGGCATCGTGACAGTGAAATTCCCAAAAGGCAAAAATCCAAAAGCCCTAAATCTTAGTCTGAGTTGGCCGGGAATTGGCCAAATGGCTAGGGCGCTGGCAATTGGTATCGGAATCTGTTAAAAGTTTTTGAAAGAAAATTTGATATTTTCTACTTACTCTTGCTTTCTTTTTAAATTACAATTTCATCGAATCGGTTTAAATAAGGGAGTGTGACAGCGCTACAAGGTGCGATAAAGATTATCGTGCCAGTTTTTATGTAACTTTGACCTCTTTTTCTCAATTCTTATTTATTGCTCAAAATAGAGATAAAAAGGGTAGAATAGGCGATATAGTTGATTTCTAAGAGTATAAACCTCATTAGACCGCACAGTATTTCAGACATTATAAGACAATAAATGCAGTGGCGTAGCAAAGGGGGGGGGGCAAGGGGTCTATCATGCTCCGGGCGCCACTCGCAGAGGGGCGTCAATGTAAGATCTATATATTATATTACTATATGTTTTCGAGGGAGATGCCAATATAAGGTCTATATATTATATTACTATATGTTTTTCAGGGGAGGGCCCCAATATAAGGTCTATATATTATATTACTATATGTTTTTCGGGGAGGGCCCCAATATAAGGTCTATATATTATATTACTATATGTTTTTCAGGGGAGGGCCCCAATATAAGGTCTATATATTATATTACTATATGTTTTTCGGGGAGGGCGCCAATATAAGGTATATATTATATTACTATATTATTTTGTGGGGGGCGCCAATATAAGGTCTATAAATTATATTACTATATGTTTTTAGGGGAGGGCACCAACATAAGGTCTATATATTATGTTACTATATGCTTTTCGGGGGGGGTGCCAATATGAGGTCTATATATTATATTACTATATGTTTTTCAGGGGGGGGGGGGCGCCACAAAGGTATCGTGCCCCGGGCGTCAGTTATGCTCGCTACGCCACTGAATAAATGTACCGTCAAAATAAAAAGAATATTATTACTCCAAATTTAATTTTCTAAACGACACATTTCCAAACTAAAGGTGCACTCAGCACACTTTTCTTATATCCATTTTTTTTTTTTAAATTTCGAATGTCGCAAAGTTTCAATTCGTGGCTTGGGATTTATTTTCGGAATGAATTCAGCAGTGCGCAGGCCTACCGGGGAGCGAAAAAGGCCTATGTTTTCTGTGTAATGACGCTACTAATTGCACAGATTTAAGGGGACAGTGGACCTTCAAACCTAACTTTTTTTGTTTTGAATGGATTTGCTTGAAATTTCAATATGTGATTAGTATCATAAATATATGTAAAAGTGGATAAAATTTAAAAATGAAATATTAATAATTTATGAATTATGAATTATTAATTATATAAAAAATTGGCCTAATAAAAAATGTTCTATGCGCATTTCTTTTGCATATAACATGGTAATTTTAATTTACAGGATACCTTATAGAGCTATCAATGAAACTTATTGCTTATTTTAAGCATTCGTTAAAAATAAAGAGAAAAAATTAATAATAGTGAAAACACCCTTTATATGAAGCAAAATACCTATAAATCATCTTTTCGAGTACAAAATTTAGAAATTCTGAGCTACGAAGCATAATTATTTTCAATAAGATTTATTTGATATACAGTTAAGTTTATAAAACTTAAATATCAAAGCAATACGATAGTTAGAAATGCGCCCGGAGCAGTTTGAATATTTGTATGACATGAAAATTTTTATTTTGAGAAAAACACATTTAAAGTTATTGCTATTAGTAAGCACATAATATCTAAATTAAATACAAATGCCTATAACTAGGAAAGTAATTATAGAAATTTAAAAATTCTTTTTTCAACACATTCCTACTCGTCCGTAGTTTCACAATTCAATAAAATAAAAAATAAAAACGAATTTTTGGACAAATTTCTCAATTTTGAAAGTCCACTGTCCCCTTAACGGTTAATTCGCGGTCTGAAACCCAATGTAGTTTTTGTAAACTGGGTAGGCCTCGGGGAACGCTGATTACAATATCGATCCGTGTCGATACCTCTATTTTTCAATGATCACGAGCAGGAAATGCATTGACGTCAATGAGCGTGGACCGAATGCACGAGATGGATGCCGAACTGTGCCGATATGTCCATTTATTTCCGATAACGAGCGACTCCATTGCATTGCACCGGATGAGGCCCGACATAGCATCTAAGGCCTTACGGATCGTACCCCAAATATAGCGAGCGACTATATGATGACATCACCGATTCACGCAGGTTTGATGCTTAGTTCGTTTCCTGCGAATTCGTAGAGTTTATTTTCGTCAGAAACATAACGGCGCGCAGAATACTAATTCATGAAGTACTGATATGCTAATATATAATCTATATATATAAAACAGTTCCGTAATTGACTCACTGCCTCACTGACATACAACGCAGAAACCAAACCGCTGGACCTAAAGGGCTGAAATGTTGCATGGCGATTCTTCTTATGGTGTAGGGGTGCACTAAGAAAGATATTTCAAAAATTCTTCTTAGATTTTTTAAAATTAAATTTTTAGGCTGTTTTAGTAACTTTTTTTAAGTTTGCATTTAAAATAATAATTGGAGGGTTATAAAATTTATATCACGAGAAATGACATAAAAATTCCTTTAAAATGATATCTTTTTCGAACCTTTACCTCGATTTTCTGATTTTTGGTGAATTTTTAGAGATTAACTTTTAGAGTTTAATTCATTAAATGCCGATCACGTGATTTCTTTTTCTGGTACTTTAAATAAATTTATCGTCAAGTGATAACAACTAAATAGACAAAAAAAAATTATTTTTTTTCTTTCTAATGCAGCAGACGATTGGATATTATCCCCAAAAAAATATCCCTTACGATTTTTTTATAAATATATATATAATTTTTTTACATCATTTGTATACATTGATCGTCGCATTTACTATAAATATATATATTTATTTTTTTTGCATTAATTGCATACATTGACCGTTGTATTTAATCCGAATGGACTCCGTAGCGAAGTGCGGGTTTTTAGCTAGTATATATATATATATTCTGTATACATACGTAAGTACATATATATAGATACATACATAACATAACACATACATACATATATACATACAAAAGAGGTAAGCAACGATAAGTAATCCTACCTCCTACGTTTATAACCCGCGGAAGTTTCGTTAGAATAAACTACCTTAACTTTTTTTTCATATAAGACATGAAAGTGATTGAATTTTAGAATATTATTCGATGAATTGAAGTTCTCTTACGTAACACTACCTCTTAAATTTACATTTATATCTTTCTTTCCTGATTTGGTTCAGCTCTTTTAGACTGTCCTAAAGGAAGTATGTGTCTAAAACGATGCGCCCAAAACTTTACTGATGCCTAGACTTTTAAGGATCAATAACGTACTATCTACCTATTGTATACCCTTCTGGCTACGCCCACGTTTTCATATCATCTATTGCGAAACTAATACGATGTATCTGAAATGATCGATTCTTCTAAAAGAATTTTGAATATGCTATCTGAATATTGAATCCTATTTAAAAGCGTCTAGTCTTGAATTTTTTAAAAATTTCCGTCATGTTGGGAAATCTACCGTTTCACTCTTGACTAATTTTTAACTGAAATTTGCTGATGGGAAAATTCCAACTGCTTCTGAGAATACTCGAAGAAATATTTCAGTCTTTCGAAATATATTAACGGGACAGTGGACTTTCAAAATTGTGAAATTTGTCCAAAAATTCGATTTTTTTAATTTTATTAAATTGTGAAACTACGGACGAGTAGGAATGTGTTGCAAAAAGAATTTTTAATTTCTGTGATTACTTTCCTAGTTATAGGCATTTGTATTTAATTTAGATATTATGTGGTTACTAATAGCAATGACTTTAAATGTGTTTTTCTCAAAATAAAAATTTTCGTGTCATACGAATATTCAAACTGCTCCGGGCGCATTTCTAATGATCGTATTGCTTTGAAATTTAAGTTTTATATACTTAACTGCATATCCAATAAATCTTATTGAAAAAAGTTATGATTCGTAGCTCAGAATTTCTAAATTTTGTACTTGAAAAGATGATTTATAGGTATTTTGCGAAATAAAATGGGTGTTTTTCACTATTATTAATTTTTCTCTTTATATTTTTAATGAATGCTTAAAATAAGCAATAAGTTTCATTGTTAGTTCTATAAGGTGTCCTGCAAATAAAAATTACCGTATTATATGCAAAAGAAATGCGCATGGAACATTTTTAATTAGGCCAATTTTTGATATAATTAATAATTAATAATTCATAAATTATTAATATTTCATCTTTAATTTTTAACCACTTTTACATATCTATAATACTAATCAATTATTCAAATTTCAAGCAAATCCATTCAAAACAAAAAAAGTTAGGTTTGAAGGTCCACTGTCCCCTTAACAAATAAGGACTTAGGAATTTAAACTCTTAAAAATAATTCTTCTTTTTGCTCCATATTACCTTTTTTTCACAGAAAAATAAGCTTGAAAAGTTAAAGAAAGGTATATACTGGAACATCTGATAGGAACGTCTTAAATCAGTTGGATATTCAACTAGCAATATTGATTAGTTCTTATTGACGTGCAGTGTTTAGCGTTCTGGCCTGCAACAGTGAGCTCGCGTTCAAATCCAGATCTTGGATGTTCTTGAGCTCTCCATTCTTAGGGAACAATTTTTTTCTCCTATATGGAGCTTCCATAATAAGGGATACAAGAAAAATTCCATATAGACGGGCGAAAGTTCTTAAGGGGACTCACGTCTCTTAAGTCGAGGAAATAAGGCATATTTTCATTCTTTTTGACTGCTTGTAACTGTTTCAATTTACTCCCAATTTTTCCAAATTTTATGTATATGATAAATTCATATATTTATTTTAATAAACAAATTTTCAACTCTCAAAATAATTTTAAATATTTTTTTTTAAATGCTTTATATATACCTTGTTTTTTAAGCACTTTTATTGTATACTGGCTTGCGCGCAGAACTATGAAATTAATTTTACACTTAAATGTATAATTCCTGTTTTATATTTAAAATAAATAATTTAAAATACAATTGAATATAAAACATTCAACATTAAAATATTTTTTCAATTTTTTTTTAAAACTGGTCAAAATATACTTAAAATTTCCTTAAATTGTTGCATTGATTTACCCTTGAAAAAATAACAAAATGTGCAATGATTGCAATAATTCTACTTCAGACGCAATAAAATAACATGATTATGCAGTGATGAAAATTTCATGGAATTATGTTTCATAGTTTTTGAGATATCAGTTGCGGAATGATGCAAAATTACATTTTGAGGAAAATGAGTTTAAAATTTTTCTTACCATAAACTTGATCAGAAATTAAATATTTAGAATATCAATATCTCCGGAACTAAGCGGAATATTTTCATGCGGTTTGCTTTATTTTGTTCAGAAATAATCAGGCTTTAACATATTTTTTTTTCATAAAATCGAATGTTTTAAAGATTTAAGGGTAGTGAGTCCCCTTAAGGGGTCAGGTACCTTTTAAAGACCAAGAGACTCGACAAACATATTTCCAATCACACTATTTTCAATCACAAGTAGTTTCTAAAATAATTTATTAAGAAATATGCAAATTTTACTGTGAGTTAAACACTCTTTCTTCTTTATAAACATTGCACTCATTTTTTTTTAGCTTGAAAAGAAATTTTTAAATTTTTAAAAATTTTAACCATTGCTTTTTATCATTGGTATGTGATTGCGCGCATGATATCACCAGATCAATTAGCTAGAATACCATGAAATTTTATACACGCTCAATATAAACACGTATCATTAAAATGATGAACAGTTATGTCATTCCTACCATAAAAATTTTAATTACAATAAAATTTATCAAAAAAACTTGTGAAATTAAAAAAAAAAATTAACATTTTTTTTCTCTACGATGAACTAAGAATTTTTATTTCAACGTTCATCATTTTAAAGATATATTATGCAAATCAATTATAAAATTTAAAAAATATGTATATTCATTAATATACGGACGTAAGTCTGCGCGCAATGACATAAAATTAAAAAAAAACAATGGTTCAAATTTTTAAAAAATTAAAAATTTATTCCCGAGCTAGAAAAAATTAAGAACCATATTTATAAAGAAGAAAGTGTGTTTAACTCGCAGTAAAATTTGCATATTTATTAATAAATTAGTTTCGAAACTACTGGTGATTGAAAATAGAATATGTTAGTCGAATCTCTTGGTCTTTAAAAGGTACCTGACCCCTGACAAGTCGCTCCGCAGTGAAGAAAATAAATTTAAGATAGATGTTCTTTCATTGTGTAAGATGGCTTTTAGTTGAAGAAAACAAGTAATATAAAAACAAAATTTTTTAAAGTCAATTCCTACTTAGGTCAACAAAGAAAAATTTGAGTGTGAACTAATAGTAGGAATTGAAAGAAAGGATTGCCTGCCAGAACCTTGCATACTGTGCGAGATTAGGTGGGGAAGAGAGAGAAAAAGTTTGTCAGATTGGGGATTCGATCCCGCAATCTATAGGGCGGGAGAAGCCCGCGATACCGCAGTGCTACCGTTTACAGAGTAAGAAGAGGGAAATTAATATTCAAGAGCAAGAGACGCTCTAGGTCTAAAACTAAAATCGATGAATTAAATTTCATTAATGAATTAATATTTGAAAAAACTGTATTAACATCAAGTGTCATCCACTACAAGTTTAAAAAAATGTATTTGAACTTGAGTGGATGAATAAAAAGTATTTTATTAACGATTGAAAATTTGAACAAGATATATATAGGGAGAGTGTGAACTAATAGTAGGAATTGAAAAGACACCTTTTTTGGATTTACTTTTGAAATCGTAATCCACAGTAGTTTGGAAAGTAAATTGATAGGCTACAAATTAAATGCCAAAATTGGCAGCATTGAACATAATAATATAAATTAATGCATGACTAAGTGGGCTTGTGGCGGCCCTGTGGTACAGCGCGCTGGTTTACGGTGCTAAAATCGATTAATTAAATTTAATTAATGAATTAATATTTGAAAAAAACCTGTATTAACATCAAGTGTCATCCATTACAAGTTTAAAAAAATGTATTTGAACTTGAGTGGATGAATGAAAAGTATTTTATTAACGATTGAAAATTTGAACAAGATATATATAGGGAGAGTGTGAACTAATAGTAGGAATTGAAAAAGTGATTTTAATTATTGCCGAAATTTGTTTTATAATTTGTACAGGGATATCAAGGTCTCACCTAAATAATTTCCCCCCCTCTAATACGTTGGTACTTATCGGGAGACATTCGCCTTTTGTTATTCACAGCGAAGATTTGCTGGCTACTTTATAATGGGAGCACCATTGCTCCCTATGAGGGGATAACACGGTAACGACCAAGCCTTATTCGAGATTTGAACCCATGTTCACTGCGTGGAAGCTCACGGCGATCGAAATCAGGGGCGGAGAATCTTTTTTGTCAGAGGGCCACATCAGTAAAAAAAATATATATATTTCTCATAGGGCCGCACCAAAAAATTATATAATAAAATAATGTATATATATTTTTTAAATAAAAAAAATAATTTATAAATATAAAACGAAATATACTTCTGTTTTTCTTCAATTCCTATTATTAGTTCACACTCTCCCTATATATATCTTGTTTAAATTTTCAATCGTTAATAAAATACTTTTTATTCATCCACTCAACTTCAAATACATTTTTTTAAACTTGTAGTGGATGACACTTGATGTTAATACAGTTTTTTCGAATATTAATTCATTAATTAAATTTAATTAATCGATTTTAGTTTTAAACCTAGAGCGTCTCTTGCTCT
>CAJRAI020000205.1:0-26178 GCA_907164885.2 Dolomedes plantarius | reverse complement strand
TCCTTAAATTTAAATTTTCTTCTGGCCATCGTAATATGGATTGTGAAATGCTATCATAAGTTTCTGGTAAGTAGCGTAATAACTGAAAACTAACGTAAATTTCATTAATTGGTTGGTTTATACCTCGTAATTTTTCAACAATTCTCGTTAAACGTGCTGAAAACAGGCTAATTTTTTCATGTGGTTGAATTCTGCTAGAAAATAGTTCATTAATCAGTTGCATATGCCTCGACCTATTGTCGGGTTCAAAAAATAATTTTAATTTGAGCCATGCTTCTCGGGCATTCTCTATTCCCTCCACTATTTTCCGAAATTCAGGGGAAATATTTAAATAAATCAATGAAATTGCGGTTCCTGCACGGAGATTATAATCCCTAACGTCACGATATGTAACTTCAGGACCCGGATACTCTACCTGAGTAGTTACACTCTTTGTAGTATCGGTATCTTTACTCGCTGTGCTTTCAACTTCCGTTTTTTCATTCTTAATTTTAAGTTTTGGTACTAGCTCTGTGCCTGCTACTATGCCCCAACATCCACGCTCCATAAGAATGTACCTCATATCTTCAGCCCAATTCCCGTAATTTGTTGCGTTCAGCTTCTCTATTTGGGTCTGCATTTTAATTGTATCCCCGAAATTCACTTTTCAAAACTTCAAATTCTTTCAAAATACAAAATAAACTTCACTTGTCGTCTATGTTAATATGCATCAACATTAAACTTACTTCAATTCCATTCAACGCCCCCCCATCTTCAGGGCCACTGATATAGTATCAAAACGTAAAAACATATTATTTTCATGGGCGAAATATTGTAATAACATCGTTGCTAATAATCCTTTCAGTTGTTATGAGCGTATACCGTCAATAACATCTGGTCATTGCCTATTTAGCTTTTATGGTCATATACCTTCAGTAACATCTGGCCCATAACCTCTTTTATTGTCAGCGTGCACGTGAAACGAGCACGTCAACAAAAAACCTAATAATTAAATTGCAGAGTAAATCGCAGAAGAAACGTTGTTTGTTACAATAGGTATACGTTAAAACTATTGATGAAAGCATAGACGACAAGACTTTTTCAACAATAACAATTCAAATTTATTTGTTTAAAATATTAAAAGTTAGTTCAAAAATCTTCAACAATAAAATATCCATATCAATCAATAGCGTTCTCTAAATTCATAAAAAAAAACAAGTCTCATATATACAAACAACAGTGTCTATACACTGTGATGGAATTACCTCAAGTTAGGCATAGGCAAAGACTGTTAGCCCCTTATTCTATTTTCTTTACTGCGTCTTAAACTTAAACTATAAATCAACATTACCTTTCTTCAGATTGTCCTCAGCTTCATTATCTATCTACTCAACTATAGTCGAGAAAAGCTCCTCCTTCTCCTCTTTTAGTTACTGAATCGTATGTGAGCCCTATATACGCCTCATCTAATGATATTCAACGATCCGGTTTGTTTAAAACGCACCAACTACTGGAAACTGAATAATAAATTATTTACGGTAGCTTCTTCACAGCTGTGGAAATTCGATTAAAGATTTGATCCGGTTATCAGGTTTTATGATCAAACCGGTCTAAAACAAATGACGCAATACCCGGAAAGGCAAGTACATGATTCGTTTCACAAGTAGTCTTTAGTGTAACTCGCTAACAATATCACTCATTATCTAGTTTTCGTATCTTTATTTATCTCATTATTTTTTCTTAATATCCATTATCTCCTTTATTTCAATATTACTTATTATCAACAAAAATCTCTTTTTAATATCTTTTATATATCTTATTATTCTCATTTCATCATTTCTTATATTCATTTTATTTCGACAATATTTATTCATTCCAAAATTCTATTCAATATTCTTTAATTATACTTATTCATATTTATTCTAACTTTATTTATTAATTCTCAATACTTTTCACTTTATTTTCAAATTATTTATCTACTATTCATTTTTGTACATTTATTATAAGTTTATGTGGATCCATTTCCTTGTTTTGAAGGTACCTTGTTGTATGTGTGTTCCCCAACTCTTAGTCTCAAATTCTTTAATTCTACCTCTAAGCAGTGAGGGTTGTGTTTATGTTTGTGTAACAAGTGGGTTTTCTTTCTCCATATTGTTCTCTGATTAATAAGGAGGAAGAGTCTTTTAGCCGTACAGTGGACTAACCGTAAATCTCCGACAGAATATAACTGCGTTGAAAAACAGCATCTTGCATAGTACACAGATGGAGAAAAAGGAAAAGGTGCAGTTGTCATACCTGTGGGAGTATAATATATAGAAATGGGAGGACAAAAGGAGTGGCCATCCCAGCCCTGTTTTAGTCATTACTCAAGCATATAATCTTCAGCACTTTAAGTGACTGAGTTGTTGAATTAAAAACAAATAGTAAAAAAAATTAAAAAAGATCTTAAACAGTTGGGACGGCATCCAACGCGCTTGTAGAGGTGGGTGATAGGAAAGTGTGTTTCAAGAAATAGGAAATTTACTGAAAGGTTAAAGAAGTAGAGTTGTCATAGTCGGTGTTTAAATTGAGATCCAAAAAAAATTCACATATAATAGTATTCTTAAGAAGAAAGTTTAAGTTAGACAGTTTTTTTTTTTTTTTTTTTTTTTTTTATATATCTTTAGTAGGACAACACATAATTAATTATATCAATTTTAAAAAAATATATAATGATGTTAAGCATCACATAGAAAAGAAAGAAAAATGGATCTAATGTTTGTCATTATTCGTGGTGTAGTTTTAAGTTCTCTGGTGCATTATAATATCTCAATCTGTAAGCATGGACAATTTCAGAATCTCGTTTAGTGTGAAAGTTTGGTCTATCAATTTTATACACAACATATGAAAGTATTAAACACACAATAATAAAATACTCCTAATACCAATAATAACAATAATAATACCTTAATATTCTCTATCAATTGCCATAATTTAATGTTAATGTTCAAATTTCAAACTATTATTCTATCAATTGACACAAATAATCAAAATTACTTTACCAATACCCATCTCAGTTTTATTAAGTTAATCATGAAATCGATAAACCAAAATTAATTTTTCTTTTCTTATATCACATTTTGGTATGAATCCTCGCTGTAAAGTTCCCAAATATTCATCATTTGTATTTAATCTCTCAAAAAATATCTCTCATTATAATATTCTCTTTTCTATTTATTTATTTTTCTTCATTATTTCTATTTCGAGAATTTTCTGGGGCGGATGAACCAAATATAACATACAATGGTTTTTTCAATTATCCAATTGTGGTTTTTTGGCACCCTAAGTCATGTTATAATTGTTTTAACTGTCGACTGAACCTCCAGGAATCTCCTTTACTTTAATTCGTAGAACAATTTACGAGGTCTCAACATCAAATGTAATATGTCAAAGTACTTAAATTATAAAATTTTCTTGATGTCTGAAAATTACTATGTTATCCCTGCGGATATTTTCCAAAATCAAAACCACAAGCATCTGATGTTAGTTTTAGAAAAGCTCAATTTGAAAACCGTAATATTTATAGGTTAAATGAATCAAAACAAGTTTGGCTCTTTTCATGATTGTGTTTACAAAACTAATGCTGAGCATTCAAATTTATTGCGGAGGCGACCTTCGAAATGTAATACAACGCGCTCGAAACCGGAAATGATTAGTTATTTTTCTTTTTCTCCGCGACGATTCAGAACTGCGTGCAAAATTAGATACTCGTAACATTACTTTACTCATTTAATATTTCAGTTTAACGTAACCAAGGATCATTAATTATCTTAAAACACTAAAATATTCATTATCAGAAAAAGAACATGGAAATATTATAAAATTACACTAAAAACACACACTTATAATAAACTTATCACATATAAGTCTAAAAAATTTCTTTAAATTCAAATATCTTATAATATGAAAAAATATACTCTTAAAATTCCATCAAAATGCAAATCAAAATGAAACATTTTAAAATCAAAAACAAAATACACATTTTAAACCAATGATTCTTACTTTCGTTTTACTCTTTATCGATTTATTTTTTATCATAGGTACTTAATTAAATCAACAATTTGAAAATACTTTCACCGAAACACATTTATAATAAATTTTTATCAGTATCTATTAATATTAAAATTTTTCACCCTTAACAATAATTCGTAAATTTTAGCTTACCAATTGAAGCGGTTATTCACACTCTTTACCATTATCCTTATTAATTTTCACCATTATTATTTCCAAATTAATTATACACATTTTTCATATATTTAACATCTGCAGCTCTATTCTGAACTTATTTTGGTGAAGTCCTTGGCTTAGTTAGTCCCAAGGTGACAGTTTTTATTTCGAAATAGTCCTAGAACTCAGTATCCCAATTGGAGATGACACTAGATGAAAGTCTCTCATAAAAGTGAATTTCCAGTCAATTAAATTCAAAACTTCGCACGTTGTATCCAACAGATTATTCCACTGCACACAGCATATGTTTTCGCAGAATTTCTCGGGATATTTTTATCCCCAGGTCAACGATTAGTGAAAATCGACGTTTCACATAATCTGAAAATATTTTTTCACGAAATCTCTGCCGCGAAACTCCGGAAGTTCACATGATTCAACGACTGAAAAATATTCATATTTATATCGACGACTGAAAAATATTCAAAACTAACACTGGTGGTCGACAACTCGTCGTTGAAAATCATTAATAGCAGGTAATCCACACTCCGAAGTCAGCGACTTTTTCAGATTCAATGAAAGTTCACTTCGTGGGAATCCACGGGATTTTCCCGCGCAGGTTCGAATCCTGCCGACTTTATGTAATGTCACGAGCGCGGGCCGACGAAGGAAGGCCTGAGTGGTATTTCTTTTTGAGGTAAAGATGGATGACTTGTCGCCCGGCCGTGCATCACATATGTTTAATTTTCTTTCCCGCTTTTCATCTCACCCTCGGACACATAAAACACCATAACGTTAATTTAATTACATCTTTATTTTTTAAATACACCATACTACTTCTCGGGACAGTTACAAAATACGAAAAGCGTACATGTACGTGATCCCAAACCTTATATAAACTTATCTCGTCATGTGATCGTAGTAAGGTTTAATTGGTTAAAAGTTAGGAAGAGGCGTGACAAATGCGCTAAAGTGTTTAATTTTCTACCCACGCCACGCAAGTTTAGTTTTCGATTAACAGGCAGCCATTTAATTTTTTCTCTAGAGGTTATTAGAACTTAGAATCAAAAGCGAAATTAGTTTCGAACGCCGCAGGGAATTTAGAATAATGTTAGATTTTAAAATGGAATTTAGCGCGAATGCCCAAAGGGAATTACCTGTTTCAAGGAATTAAAAAAGGGTTTGTAATTTGGAATAGTAAAGTGAGGAATTAATAGTTTTTAAATGTTAAGATTGTTGAATTAAGAAATTACTAGTTTTTAATATTATATATATATATATATATATATGTATATATATACTACCTTTATATACCTGGCGTTGCACAGGCGTAACATTATTGAAGCTTACTTGTATGATATGTATATTTGCATTTTAATCCAATCGATACCCCTCTTCACTGGACTGGTCAGCATTCCATCAGCATATTATAATAACCCCCCCCCCCCACACCATGCTGATGTCAGCATTAAAATTTTCCTTTCAATTTTGATATCCCACAAGATCCCGGCCCTTCGAGGAGTTTCAGGGCTTCCCCGTAAACCCTTGTGAAAATCGGCGGTTTCATAAACAAAGAATTACCTGGCGTTGCCCAGGATAATAAAAATGAATGGAGTTAAACTGAGCTCTAGATGTATACGTGCTAACAACCGAAAAATATACACTTTACACACACACACACACACACACACACATACATACATTTCCACATTTCATTTAATTAAGGTTGATCTCTCTCTTTTCCTCTATCACCAATTTGGTGTTCAAAATAGTGATATACAGGAAATATAAATTATTGGATTGTTTCTAGCAATTTTTACAAAATCTAAAGCGAATGTCGAAAAATTGTGACATTGATCGTGTTTGCCACATTTAATCCTGTTTCTTACATTTTAAATCAAGAATCTTATAGATATCTGTTTTCTTCTTTGAGATATGACGGAATATGTAAAAAACACGTAAAAACACGTTTAGCCCCCCTCGACCCCTATGGGGGCCGAATTTTGAAAAATCCTTAAATTAGTTTTTATGTATTCATGTTCCTTACATTTTAAAGCAAGAATCTTATGGATATCCGTTTCCTTCTTTGAGATATGAGGGAATATGAGAAAAACACGTTAAGCCACCCCCCCCCCTTGTGGCCTAATTTTAAAAAATCCTGAAATTGCATTTAAGGTATTCGTGTTCCTTACATTTTAAAGTAAGAATCTTAAGGGGATCTCTGCTTTTTTTTTTCTCTGAGATATGAGGGAATATGTGAAAAACTCGTTTCCCCCCCTCCCCACGGGGGCCGAATTTTGAATAATCCTGAAATTGATTTTTACGTTTTCGTGTTCCTTTCATTTTAAATCAAGAAACTTATGGATATCAATTTCCTTCTTTGAGATATGAATGAATATGTAAAAATCACGTTTTGCTCCCCCTCTCCTCCTTGTGGGGCGAATTTTGAAAAATCCTGAAACCGATTTTTAGGTATTTGTCTTCCTTTCATTTTAAAGCCAGAATATTATGGGCATCCGTTTCCTACTTTGAAATATAAAGGTATATGTGAAAAACATGTAAAAATACGTTTACCCCCCCCCTCCCTCCTTGGGGCCGAATTTTGGAAAATTCTGAAATTGGTTTTTAGATAATCATGTTCCTTACATTTTAAAGTAAGAATCTTATGGACATCCATTTCCTTATTTGAGATTGAAGAAATATGTAAAAAATACTTTTTCCTCTAAAAATCATGAAACTGATTTTTCGGTAATCGTCTTCATTTCATTTTAAAGCAAGTATCTTATGGATATCCGTTTCCTACTTTCAGATATGTAGGTATATGTGCCCACCTCCCCCCCCCCCCCCTGGGGCCAAATTTTGAAAAATCCTGAAATCGATTTTAGATAATCAAGTTCCTTACATTTTAAAGCAAGAATCTTATGGATATCTGTGTTATTTCTTTCAGATATGAGGGAATATGGGAAAAACACGTTTTGCCCCCTCCCCCCCCCCCCATGGGGACTGAATTTTGAAAAATCCTGAAAATCATTTTTAGGTATTCGTGTTCCTTTCATTTTAAAGCAAGAATCTTATGGATATCTGTTTTCTTCTTCAAGATATGAAGTAATATGTGATAAAACACGTAAAAGCACGTTTAGCGCCCCTCCCCACCCCTTGAGGGCCGAATTTTGAAAAATCCTGAAATATGTTTTTAGGTATCGATGTTCCCTACATTTTAAAGCAAGAATCTTATGGATATCATATTCCTTCTCCATAAGATGAAGGAATGAATTCGCGGAAGGAATGTAATAGCGTGGGAATGACGCTTACGAAAATGTGCCAGAAGTGAATCTGGTGAAGAAAGGGTTTTGTCCCCCAAACGGTGTGTGGGGGACGAAAAGACAATTTTCAGGCGAGTCCCTTTTTGGCGCGAACAGGTTTGACGTCACCAGGGACGAGTTTCAGGGGAGAAACGAGGTCTATATAAAGGACTGCATGCCCTCGACGGCGGCTGGTTGCTGGGAGATTCTGCGAGGCGTTGGACGCCGGATTTTCAGCGGACTGAAGTGATCTCGTCAGCGGGCCACGTGGCTCGACAGGACCGTCGAAGCGTGAACGTTTTTTTCGGCTGTGGGCCGTGTGGACCGAAAGGCAGTTTGCCTTGGCGTATGTTAACTTTTATGTACAGTGCATTTCCCCGTGAACCTTTCCAGAAAAGAATAAAGTGTTTGAAACACTGAACTCCGCTTCTCGAGTCAGTTTTTTTGGGTTGTGGAGATAGTCACGGCCAGTCAAAGCCGGGACAGTTAGCAGGTGATCGCCCGGGGCACAGCAGTGAAGCGTCTTCGCCTTGGAGCCATCACAGCTTGGTGGCATCTCGTGGAATATTGTGCCGGAAGATAAGGTACACGGACTCAAGCATTAGTGCTAAGGATTTCTTAGTGTGGAAATTGACCAGCGGTTGTAGCTGTTTGTAACACAAGGAGAGTGATACCACAGGATTACAGTGAAAGGAGCCGGACGAGTGTGACTCGACAGAGGCATCTTAGCGTGGAAATTGACCAGCGGCTGTAGCTGTTTGTAACACAAGGAGAGTGATACCACAGGATTACAGTGAAAGGAGCCGGACGAGTGTGACTCGACAGAGGCATCGTAGTGTGGAAATTGACCAGCGGTTGAAGCTGTTTGTGACACAAGGACAGGTGAGTCCATTTTGAAACTTTTTCTAGAGAGGTTTTAATGTATTTCTGATTTTTGTAATTGGGTTATAAATCTCTGAGGGGAGGTGTTAAAAAGTGATTCGAGTAATCAAAAATTTGGTGAGGAAATCCACAGGGAACCTCACGGGCACGTGTTGTGCAAAAATAGAAGAAAAGTGTTTGCTTTTGGGATAAATCTCCCAGGTTAGGTTCTAGAAGAACATAGGTTTGATAGGAAATGTACTCAGTTTGGGACAAAACGCTGATTTCAAATAGTATATTTGTATTAGTGTCATAATTCTAGAAGTGAATAAGCAATTTCAGTTTGGAATGTTGTATGCTATAATATAATGTGATACATGTGTGTTTCTTTTAAATGTTTGATAATATATTGTGATATATGTTTGAGCTATTATGTAATTTGATAGGATTGCTTGTGATTAATTGTACCAGTTTATGTGTATAAGTGAAGATTCTAAGATAATAATTTTAGTGTCGTTATATCTAGTACCTGTCCTATATTTCCGTGTTAGGTAGGGCAAGTGAAATTACATGTGTATTTCTGGGAGTGTATTCAGTGTACGGCATTAGGTTAAGAATAAGAAATTGTGATTTCTGGGTATAGTGTGGGTAGTCTTTAGCTGCAGAAAATGAAAGCTCTTCTAATTAAACAGACTAAAGTAGTTCTTTTGGCTTTGGCCGATGATTTGGACGTTGAGGCGTCGATAAATGATAAAAAAATAGTAATTGTCCGACGAATCATTGGAGCGGAAAATTATAGTGAAGTAGGGACCAAGGCGTGTCTAGAAGGAATTCTAGAAGAGAAAGAAAGAGAAGCGAGAGAAATTCAGAAAGGGAGGAAATTTGAATTAGAGAAATTACGCATACAGGGTGCGGCAGAGACGAGCAGGGTAATTGCGAACGGCTCTAACACAGAGGGGGCTAGGGGTCCGAGAAACAGCATAAAAGATCTAGTCTCCAAATTTGACCCTAAGGAGGGAGACATCACTTTGTTTTTTATGATCTTTGAAAGACAGGCAAAGAAGGCTAATTTACCCGAAAACGATTTGGTTAGCCAATTGATCCCGTTATTACCTGCAGATATGGCCGAAATTATCGTGAAGGAACCAGGGGAAAAGGGCGACGACTATCCTTATATGAAAAGTCTTCTGTTAAAACGTTTTAGACTGGGCACGGGCGCTTTGAGGACGAAATTTTTGACGCATCAGCGAAAACCAGGGGCGTTGTGGTCAGATCTGGCATATGAATTAAGGGGATATCTAGAAAATTGGTTGGAGTCGGTGGAGGTGACCAATTTCGAGTCCCTTAAAGAGCTTATGGTGACCGAACAAATAAAAAAACGGGTACCGATGGAGATAAGAGAAAAATATCTAGACGAGTGGGATGAGCTAAAAGTGGTTTCTATCTTAACAGATAAGTGTGATCGGTACGAAACCATAAGACAGGGCACTAGGAGGCCAGAGAAGAAATTAGGGGAGAAAAACAAAGGCCAGTCGTACGTAAAGGATAAAGCCGAAATTAAACCCGGACCAGAAATTGGAAATAAGAGGGAGGTTTCCGTTAGCTCAAATTGGCGCAAAGAGCAGGGTTTTGAAAAAAAAGAAGGCGTTGACCTGTTATTTCTGTTCAAAGGCTGGACATTTCAAATATGAGTGTCCGGAGTACCAGAAAAGTATCGCTAAAGGGGAAATTGTGAACCACGTAGGGACAGAAGGGAATTTGAGCAGTTGTTTTGAGCCCTACCTGAAGAAAGCGGTACTAAATGGGGTCCCCAGGCAATACCTGAGAGACACAGGCGCAGGGGTTGATTTATGCGATCATTCTTGGGTACAAAACGAAGACCTAATAGGTGAAGTCACCTGGGTAAGACAACCCCTAGACAACGAATGTGTTTGTTTGCCTCTGGCATGGGTGTCAATAGAGGGCGAGTTCGGAAGGGTTGTGACGAAGGCCGCAATTAAGCCCGTCGGAGTAGAGCAGGATTATTACCTGTTAGGTAACAAAACTGCGGAATTAATAGAGAAGAAATTAAATTGTGTCCCCGTGAATGCTGTTCTCACGAGAAGTAAGACTCGGGACGAAGCTGAAGGGAGCGTGATTTCGGATATAAAGGGGAAAGTAGGAGAAAAGGAGGTTTGAGAGAACGGGGGGGAAACGGTGGGGGAAGCCAAAGAAATGGAGGTTTTCTCAGGCGAGTCCTTCCAGGAATCCCGGTTGGTGGCGATCAGCCCCTAGGGGTTTGTGAGAGCGCAAGAGGCGTGTCCCTCGTTATCGAGCCTGTGGGAAAAAGCGAAGGCAGAACCGCCCGGAGAATTTGTGACGTTAAAAGGGAGACTCGTGAGGGTTACGAAGTCTAAGCAGGGAGAAGAACGAACTCAATTATGCGTCCCAGTTGATTTTCGCAGAGAGATCTTGGACTTGTGTCATAATCTCGTGTCCGGACATCTCGGTTCGATTAAAACAAAAGACAGGGTTCTGCAATGCTATTATTGGCCCAATTGTTACAAAGAAATCGAGGAGTACGTCCGATCATGTGATGTATGTCAACGGGTGGGTAAGCATAAAGACAAACGGAAGGCGCCGTTAAAATTAGTCCCGATAATCACCGAAGTATTCTCTAAAATTAATGTGGATGCGGTGGGGCCGTTACCAATTAGCGAGAAAAACAACCGATACTTGATTACCTCAATTTGTGTTGCATCTAAGTATCCCGATGCGATCCCGGTAGGGGACATAAGCTCCACCTCAGTAATTGAAGCTTTGTTACAGATATTCTCCCGAACCGGTTTCCCGAAAGAGGTTCAGTGCGACCTGGGGAGGTCATTCACGAGCGAGTTAACGTCGGAATTCTTTTCCAAATTTGGAATAAGGGTCAAACATAGCAGCATCTGTCACCCTCAGTCAAATAGCGTGGAAAGGGTGCACTCTACCTTAAAAAGGGTCCTTAAGGCGTTATGTTTGGAAACGGGAAGCGGATGGGAAGCGGTGCTACCCATGGCTTTATTTTCTTTACGGTCCGTTAGTCACGAGAGCACGGGATTTAGTCCTGCTGAACTAGTACACGGTAAGAATCTGAGGGCTCCTCATTCATTAGTGTATGAAAATTGGTTAGAGCGGGAGGAGGTAGATCAGAACGTGGTCGAATATGTGCTGAACTTGATGGAAAGACTGAAAACCTGTCAAGAACTGGCGGGGAAAAGTATGATAGAGAGTCAGGCGAAGCGTAAAGTGTGGTACGATAGGAACGCAGTCCTACGAAAGTTTAAAGAAGGGGACCCGGTCCTGGTATTGGTCACGTCAAAACCAAATAAGATGGCGGTTAATTGGGTGGGACCCGGCAGAGTGACCAGGGTTTTATCCGAAACTAATTATGTGGTAGACGTACCGGGAAAAAGGGATAAAAACACTATATATCATGTCAACTTGCTAAAACGATACCATCGCCGACCCGAATTTATAAATATGATCATTGATCAGGGGAGTGAGGAAGGAGTGGACGAAGTCGAAATTCCTTATCCCTCCGCGGACTCCACCCAGCTCGACTTCTGGGAAATCGTCAGCGGAAGCGATTTAGAAAGCCGTGCGTCGGCTGATCAGATAGGCAAATTTAGAGAAATGATAGAAAAACGGGGGAGGGTTTTCTCTTCTGATCCAGGGAGGACGCATTTGACTGAAATGGACATCATTTTGGAAGATGAGACCCCGGTTAGGGCAAAACCCTACCGAATGTCTCCGCGCCAGGTCGAAATTCTGAGGGAGGAAATCCGGAGGCTGTTAGCTTTGGGGGTAATCGAAGTGGGGCAATCGGATTACACCTCACCGATGATACTGGTAGAATGTCCCGGGAAAGACTCTAGGCCCTGCGTGGACTATCGCCGTTTAAATGCCAAGACGCGTACAGAGTTTTTCCCCCTTCCAAACATCGAGGAAGTAGTTGAAAGGGTCAGCGCCTCGTCGTTAATTACCGTGATGGACTTAACGAAGGGTTATTTTCAGATACCCCTCACGAGTCGGGCGCAACGGTATGCGGCTTTTATCACCCCGTTCGGAACTTTTATTCCTCGGGTAATGATGTTTGGGCTGGTGAACGCTCCATTCTATTTTTGTAAATTAATGGCGAGTGTTTTAACCGGTCTGGAACAATTTGCCCTGCCGTACATTGACGACATCGCAATTTTCTCCCCCAACTGGGAGACACACGTGAGAGATATTGATGTTGTGCTGAAAAGACTTGGGGAGGCGAAACTAACGGTGAAACCCACCAAGTGCAAGATCGCCCAAGATCATGTGAAGTTTTTAGGACACGAGGTAGGCTCGGGGAGGAGGTCACCTAGTGAGGTAAAGATACGGGCAATTAAGGAATTTCCCACCCCTAGAACAAAGATCCAGTTGAGAGCGTTTTTAGGGTTGACAGGTTATTACTCGAGATACGTCCCGAATTATGCCGCCATAGCCGTCCCTCTAACGGACGCGCTAAAAGGGAAAATTAAGAGAGAAAAGATCGAGTGGACCCCCGAGAGAAATGAGGCGTACGAAGAGTTAAAATCCCGGTTAATCACCAGTCCGATTTTGTATGCGCCGGATTTCAGTAAGGAATTTATCGTGCAAACGGATGCAAATGCATTCGGGGCGGGAGTGGTCTTGTCCCAAAATCAGGGAGGCGAGGAGCACCCCATAGTGTTTCTGAGTAGGAAATTCTCAAAGGCGGAGCGTAACTATAGCACCGTAGAACGGGAATTGGCAGCCATTGTATTCGGGCTTAAAAAGCTAAATCATTATCTAGACGGCCAAAAGTTTCGAATACAAACGGACCATAATCCTCTCGTTTTTCTGAGGAAAATGATGGGAACAAACGCCAGGCTGACCCGTTGGGCTTTGTGCCTACAACAATATAACTTTGAGATAGAACACAAAGCCGGAAAGTTGAATGGAAACGCGGATGGTTTGAGTAGGACAGAGGGTCTAGATGAAGAAGGGCACCTCGAGCCGTCTCTAGAAGACATGTAATGGTCGAGGGCGTACTTATCTTTTATGCAAATGTATGTTTCTGTGTTATGTATATGATTTGTGCAAAATTTATTTATGTTTTTTGTTTTTGTGTATGTATCCATATGTCCTATGTCATGATTGTATGTGTATAGATTCAGTGTGAATCTTATGTGGTTTTGCGGGAACAAAACGATGTCCTGCATTCCGGTCGAAAAAAAATGAAAAGAAACCCACGGCAGTTTGTCCTAACCTGAGTACTGTGTCCCAGACGCGTAGATCTTCAAACAGGCGGGTATAATTGCTAAGATTAACGACCAGAGAAGTCGACAATATAGATACCTCTCTAGAAGTGTGTTTCAGCTGGACGCATCTAAGGGACTAACTTCTGAACTTTTTGAAGTATAAAAAAGTTTTTTAGGGGGGGAAAGCTGTAATAGCGTGGGAATGACGCTTACGAAAATGTGCCAGAAGTGAATCTAGTGAAGAAAGGGTTTTGTCCCCCAAACGGTGTGTGGGGGACGAAAAGACAATTTTCAGGCGAGTCCCTTTTTGGCGCGAACAGGTTTGACGTCACCAGGGACGAGTTTCAGGGGAGAAACGTGGTCTATATAAAGGACTGCATGCCCTCGACGGCGGCTGGTTGCTGGGAGATTCTGCGAGGCGTTGGACGCCGGATTTTCAGCGGACTGAAGTGATCTCGTCAGCGGGCCACGTGGCTCGACAGGACCGTCGAAGCGTGAGCGTTTTTTTCGGCTGTGGGCCGTGTGAACCAAAAGGCAGTTTGCCTTGGCGTATGTTAACTTTTATGTACAGTGCATTTCCCTGTGAACCTTTCCAGAAAAGAATAAAGTGTTTGAAACACTGAACTCCGCTTCTCGAGTCAGTTTTTTTGGGTTGTGGAGATAGTCACGGCCAGTCAAAGCCGGGACAGTTAGCAGGTGATCGCCCGGGGCACAGCAGTGAAGCGTCTTCGCCTTCGAGCCATCACACCTTCATTCAGATATGAAGGAATACGTAAAAAATAAGTTTTGCCCCCTCCCCCTCTTGGGGGGCTAATTTTTAAAAATCGCTTCTTAAATGACGACTTCAGCACAAAAGTAATAAGCTCCTAAAATTTGATATATGTATCTCCAATAGTTTTTGCTGGGCATTGATACGTGAATAAGTCAGGCCTTCTTCCTTTATATATATAGATATATGTAGGCTTGGTAGAAGAATAAGGTGGTTTATAGGTATGAAATTATTTAGAGGAATTTATGAAAGATAACCATAAATTATATGAAGCTACTGCATGTGAAGAAAATAAAAGTACTACCAATGTTTTCGCTAAAATGCTTATTTTGAAAAGAAATTTAAACTGGTTTCACGAGCGATATCAAAACGAAAAGAGGGCTAATGAGTGCGATAAGTGTCTGAATGTTGATTCTCAAGTCTCGTAGTCAAAACAAAGTTGTTTTACCTTCACTGAAGTGTTGCCTAAGAGATCACTAATTTGAATACTTGACAAATTTTATTATTTTGTCAAACAAAAGCACGACACAAATAATTTCATTTATCACTTATCTATACTACAAAGGAATAATAATTTTTAGAGAAATGTTATTTCAGAATTCTCACTCAACCCATTTCTGTAATAATCCAAGAAACACTTAAAAAAATTAAACACGAAAGTGTATTATCTTTTCTTCTGCAATTATAATTTAATCTGGTAAAACATATTATCTTATGTATCGCTGAATTTACAGCGGCAAACGTCTAAAGACACAACCGTCTAAAGGAAGCATAATATGCATTCCTTTAAATTTCCAAATTAAATGTTTGTTATCTTCAACCATTTCAGGGGAGTACTCGCAGTAAATAGTTTATTTCTATTCTATTCGAATAATATAATCAGCTTGTTTTCCTTTTGATCTTTAATGGACATAAGAAATAATTTTAATATTATTCTAGTTTTGCTCATGGCTAGGGCGCTAGCTTTCGGTACCAGAGTCTGTGGGTTCGAATCTCACTCTTAGCATGGACGTTTGTAGCCAGTCGGAATCGGATTTAAGCAGTAGGTCCTGGTCTAATTAGCCCTCGTGTAACAAAAATAATGACCGTAGCGCTCTAAACCAAACAAAACCTAAACATTTTCAAGGAATTTCAGAATAATCAAATTTCTTCGTATTACGCACGTCGAGTCTTGTTTAAATCTCAATATTTTTGATTTGTTGTTTAACAGCGATCTCTTTAACTGGTGTACTCTTAAAAAATGTTTTCTGATATTTCCATCATAAATATTTGTATTATAAATTTGATACATGTGATAGAGTACATGAGTGTCTATTCCACTAATATATACCTTAATTAATATAATCAGTGGCCAATTTTAAGTACGACGATTGCGTGTCTGCTGTACACCTTTTATCTGGCAAAGCTGTTATCACCTGATTTGAAATTAAATTTCGGTTCCAACTTTTATTCTATTTCTTTTAAAATCATTCTATTTGATTTTCAGAATTGTGCTTCTATATTTTTTCAAAGTACCAATTTCAAATCCCTGATTTTCATTGTTCTCAAAAATATATTTTTGCACCTACAATCATATTTATTTAAAATAAAAATGATTTTAAATCTCTATCACGTGCGCATACTTTTCCATGCATATTTAAAAAATCGGGGTGACTAACTGCACACATGTTTTTGGAGTTCAATTAACTCTATAATTCAACGAATGTACCCTGAAATAAGATTTCCGGATACATTTGTTGAAATAAAATAAATAAATAAATATATATATATATATATATATATATATATATATATATATATATATATATATACACTGCTGGCCACTGTAAATGCAACACCCTGAAGGAAACATGCAAATAACATGAAATTTACAACATGTATTAGCGGAGGTGAGATATGCAAATGATTAGAATTTCAGCGCAGACGCACATCACGCGCGCCTGTGGAGCCACTTCAAAGCGCTATTTAAGGCTTGGAGATTTCGACGATTTCAAGTTCGGCAATTGTGTTTTTCTTGTGGTTTTTTCAAAAAAACGATCAATTATGCCTCGTCGAAAACAGCGATCATCTTTTGATCAAATATCCGAGTTCGACAGAGGAAGTATAGTGGCCTACCGAGATTGTGGATTATCTTTCAGGGAAATCGGTAGTCGTGTTGGACGAAACCAAACAACTGTAATGCGGATATGTGATCGATGGATGCAGGAGGGTACGACGGAACGGCGTGTTCGATCGCATCCACCTCAGCGTACCACTTCACGGGATGACAGGCAAATTGTGCGCATGACAGTGACGGATCGCTCAGTCACATCACGAACCATAGCACAGCACATGCAGTCTGTAACGCATCATACAGTGTCTGAGCGTACCATTCGACGCCGTTTACAGCAGAGTGGTCTGTCCGCAAGACGTCCATTGCTTTGTCTACCCTTGACGCAGAACCACAGACGTCTCCGCCGCCAATGGTGCGATGACAGAAGGATGTGGACGGCAGAATGGAATGAAATTGTCTTTACTGACGAGTCACGCTTCTGTCTGCAACGCCACGATGGTCGCATTCGAGTCTGGAGACACCGTGAAGAGAGGATGCTGAACAGCTGCGTTATGCACCGCCACACTGGTCCTGCACCGGGTATTATGGTATGGGGCGGTATTGGATATCACTCTCGCACACCTCTAGTACGCATTGCCGGTACTTTAAACAGCCAGCGCTACATCTCCGAGGTATTGGAGCCAGTTGTCCTTCCTTACCTTCAGGGCTTGCCCACAGCCATATTTCAACAGGATAATGCGCGACCACACGTGGCACGCATTTGTCCAGCAGTTCTTCGTCAATCGCCAGATTGAATTGCTTCCCTGGCCGCCTCGCCCTTCGGATCTTTCGCCGATAGAAAACATGTGGTCCATGGTTGGTCTACGATTGACCCAGATTCCATCCCTAGCTACCACAGCAGATCAACTTTTGCAACGTGTGGCAGCTGCTTGGTCAGCTGTACCCCAAGAACTCATCCAAAGTATCTTTGAATCAATGCCGAGGCGTGTGGCAGCGATGATCTCCAACAATGGCGGCTACTCTGGCTACTGATTTTGGCAGGAACCACACTTCACAGAAGTCTATAAATTTAATCATTTGATACTTGATCAACATGTTATCTACAAAATAAATTTTGTTGTGATATCTCTTCTCTTTCTTGGTGTTGCAATTTGGGTGGCCAGCAGTGTATATATATATATATATATATATATATATATATATATATATATATATATATATATATATATATAGTATATTTATTTATTTAATTATTTATTTATATATACTGGAGTTCTAGAATAATTGGAATACCTCATAATTCCACTTCTAGATCGTAGGACTACGGAAACTCGATAGGGCATGGATTCCATGAGCTTTTAGAGGAAGTTTATAGTTATGGAACACCATGCCACTTGAAAAGCGACCCACATTTCTGTAATATTCCTAGATGACATTTCTCTGCTTTCAACGGAATATTGTATGGTATCACAGATAGTCTAAACGTTGAGATTTGATGGACAAGGGGTCATATCATGTTCTGAAACCCTAATGAGTGTTTCTGGGTAGCTGTGGATGCAAGCTCAACACACCCCATACCGTAACTGAGGGACCGCAGCTCTGTACAGTTCTTTGTGGACATGCTGGATTCATTCATTTATGGCGTACTCTTCTCAAGCGGACATTTCCATCTGCCCGAATCAGTTGGAAACGAGACTCGTCATCAGTGACGTAGCTAGCAAAACTGGCGCCCGGGGCAAAATACCTTTTTGGTGCCCCCATGGAAATTTTCCAAACAATCTTCTGAAACAATGACCCTCTGCGAGTGGCGTCCAGGGCATGATAGACCCTCTTGTCACCCCCCCCTTGCTACGCCACTGCTCGTCATACCAGGGTACTCCATTCCAGTCAACCAGTTGTCAGTGGCTGTGTTCCAGGACCTAGACCAACCTCACATCTCTGTGTCGTCAGGAAACCAATGGCACTAGGGTTGGGCATCGGTTATTAAAGCTCATATCATGCAGTGAATGTTGTAAAGTATACAAAATTCCCTGGTGTTAGTAGAAACCCCAGCATTGAAACGAGACGTTATTTGTGACATTGTTAAACTCCTTTCTCTTCATACCTTTCAAAACAGATACGTGTATCCAGAGCCTTGTGACTACAACAGTTTTAACCTCAAAAGATTAGGTTTGATGTTTCATCGGAATTCTTCTATTCAAAGTAAACCCTTGAAGTGTCGATCGTGAAAATCTAAATTCCACATGTATATCTGATATGCCATGACTCATCTAACGAGCCCCATGAATCGTACCTCGCTGAAATTCTCTTAATTTATAATCACCTGCCATCTTCACAGCACAATCAGTCAGCTCTTTAAGCTTTCATTAATGTATGTCGCTAGCTATATATACTGTTGGCCAGTAAAATTAGTTGCATATCCCAGTATCTTTTTCCTTTCATGCGAATTTGACGTTTTCCACCAACCTGACGTCACCCTCCTTCATGGTGTTGGAATTTTAATGTTCTGCTATACATATATATATATATACATATATATATATATATATATATATATATATATATATATATATATATATATATATATATATATACACTCATGGACAAAAAAAATAGCGCACCAAGAAATAATTGCGGGATCGTAACGAAACTTGCAATGAAGGTACATGTCGGGGAGATATGCAAATGATTAGAAATGCAGCGTGATTGCGCATTACATATAGCCGGTAGAGGGCGTTGAACATCGTACTCTGTGGAGTAAAAAACAGGTAACCAAAGCTTGTTTGAGTGTGCTGAATCATTTACAAAGGAATAGCTGAGATTGACATGCCATTACGCCGTGTTCGAAGACAATATAAGCAGTTGTCGCAGTTTGAGAGGGGGAGAATCATCGGGATGATGGAAGCTGGGTGGTCAGCTAGGCGAGTAGCTCGTCAATTAGGCCGCTCTGATTGTGTTGTGAGGAGGTGTTGGGACCAGTGGACCCGAGAGATGTCATGTAGACGAAGACCAGGCTTAGGACGCCCTCGACAGACCAGTCGTCGAGAAGACCGCCACATCGTAAGAAATGCACGCGTACAGCCAACTGCTTCATCGGCCGCCATCCAGGCACAGGTAGCATCTTCACTAGGGGCCTCTGTGTCTTCTCGAACCATACGAAGGCGCCTGGCTGAAGGATAGTTGGTATCGCGGCGCCAATTACGTGTGCTGCCCTTGACGCCCACCCATCGACGCCTCCGTTTGGAGTTTTGCCGCGCACGAGGAAACTGGACTGCAGCGGAATGGAACCAGGTCGTCTTTAGCGACGAATCCAGATTCAATCTCGGCAGTGATGACAATCGTGTTCGTGTGTGGAGAGCCCGTGGTGAACGCTTCAATCCTTCCTTTGCTGTACAGCGACACATCGCTCCCACAGCTGGTGTGATGGTATGGGGTGCCATTGCTTACAATACACGGTCACCCCTAGTATTGTTCCGTGGCACCATAACAGCCCAGCGGTATGTTCATGAAATCCTGCAACCACATGTGTTGCCACTCATGCAACGGCTCCCAGGAGCCATTTTTCAACAAGACAATGCTCGGCCTCATACGGCAAGGGTGTCTCAAGACTGTCTCCGCACTGTTACTACCCTTCCTTGGCCTGCCCGATCCCCAGATTTGTCTCCAATCGAGCATATCTGGGATCATTTGGGACGACGAGTTGGGCATCCCAAGAGTTTGAACGAACTAGAGGCAAGGTTACAGCAAATATGGAACGAAATGTCTCAAGACATCATACAGAACTTGTATGACTCAATGCCCGATCGTATCGCATCGTGCATTCGCGCTAGAGGGGGTCCAATACTCCACAGAGTACGATGTTCAACGCCCTCTACCGGCTATACGTAATGCGCAATCACGCTGCCTTTCTAATCATTTGCATATCTCCCCGACATGTACCTTCATTGCAAGTTTCGTTACGATCCCGCAATTATTTCTTGGTGCGCTAATTTTTTTGTCCATGAGTGTATATATATATATATATATATATATATATATATATTATATACATGGTGATTTTTTTAAAACTGACACTACTCAGAGTCATATGTAGCGTGATCTATCTGCGGAATTTCCACCAAAATTGATAGAGAGGCTAAGGACGACATGGGAAAGAGTTTCCGTGAATAATAATATTAATTTCAGAAGTCACCGATAGGGGAAGATATGGCGCTGTAGTTGTCGGCGCACCCTAGAATTTCCATAAAAGGCAAGTAAAGCATCAAAATACACATTCACGACTATGTAGTCTACAGGAACACCAGTATTTCGGGCCATAATGGTCAGGGATGAATACCGAAAAAGTTGTTAGCAGACAAAAGAATAACAAAGAAATTTCCCTGCAACAGCACTTTATTAAAAAATTCACTTCTCCCTCCTTCAATGTGACCACAGTCCTGGTGGACGACACGTTGTATCCTGAACACTACGCTCTCAACGGCCAAGCGTAACATGTCGCTTGGCGGATTATTCCAAATTCATCAAAGTCTGGGATATGTTGTCCCTTAGGGCCGACAAGTTCGAAACTCCACCGAGATCCGCCTTAGATATTAAATAACCCACAGAAAGATGTCACATTGGTTACTTCCGGGAAGGGAGGTGGCCATGCCAGTGGAAAAATCGACTGATGACACTTTCTTCTGTAAAACGAATGCGCAACAGATTCTGCACCGATCTTTATGGCCCGAAATACATCAGTCAACTACGTAGTCATGAATTTGCAATTTGATGTTTTACCTGCATTTTATGGAAATTCATGGGTGCGCCGACAACAACAGCGCCATATCGTCCCCTATCGGCGACTTTTTGGAACTAATATTTTTTCACGGAAACTCTTTCCCATGTCTTCCTTAGTCCCTCTATCAATTTTGGTGGAATTCCGGCTGACAGATCGTGCTACTACAGATGGCTGTGAGCAGTGCCAGTTAAAAAAAAAAGTCACCCTGTATAACGGGTGGGCAAAGAGTCCGTATAAAAGAAACTTTTAAAAATTCATAAAAAACGAGAAAAATAACCAAAATTTAAAAAAAAGGTTTGCAGGGTTAGCATCGCTAGGTCGCGGGTATTTTTTTAAGACCTGAAAAAATAAATCCAAAAGCAGCTGATAGATGGCGCTGGTACTGTGAAAATGTGCAAATGATACGGTTATAAGAACGTGCGCTCCTAATCCACAACCAGTTCATAGTTCTAAACCGTGTATGTAATCAAGGATTCTGAGTGAGAAGGATAAAGCTTTGTTGGTGAAGTTGATTTACGTGAACCAGAAATCAGCGACCTTAGCCTTGCGTAAATTCCGAGTTCATAAGAATGTGAGGAGTGGGAAAGAGCTGTAACAGTAACAGGCCTCATAAAGCTTGTACAGTGGATTGAGGAAACTGGAACGCTGGAGGACCGTGTGAGAGCCGGACGGCCATGTAGGGACGCCGATTGCACAGTGAAAACGCCAAAAAGTAGTCTTTTTTCACTTGCATTCAATGTATTCCAGTTAAATGCGCAAAAAATGGTTAGTACTGCCATCTGTCATCAGTTTAAAGAATTAAAAGTATTTTGCAAAGTTTAATTGGAAAAAAATTCAAGATTCTTTAGGTTAAAAAAAATCGGGAAAAAATCTGCTCTGTGAAACGGGGGAGGTTGTTGCCTCTGAAAGGGTTAAGGGAGGCACGTGTGCGCCGCGTGTTCCAGAATGGATGCGCTAGCGTCCTATGCAGTTGCAGGGATCAGCAGGTCTCGTGAAGCTGCCAAACGTTTGGGCTTACCACCATCCTCGGTACGCCATATTCTTCATGGAATCCTTGCTATGTACCGATACAAATTGCAGTCTTGCCATGAAATTTTATCAGCGGATACTGTACTGAAGGAAGCATTTGCGAGGCGGGCATTCTCCAAACAGAACAAAATCCCACCTGGGTATTTAGCATCTTGTGGACAGATGAAGCTCACTTTTCGCTTCATGGCGACGTTAATACCCATAGCGGTATAACTGTTGCATCTCGGCGACGTGTAACCCACGTGAGTACACGCAGCAACCATTACATTCCCGAGTGACAGTGTGGCATGGGTCTACTGGTCCGTTTATCATAGGACCCTTCGTCTTTGAAACACAGTGCCCAGTAAAGGGGTGAAAAACGGATACCGTGACTGCGCAGCGGCATTTAACGCTTCTGCGCTAGGAGGTCGTGCCATGTTTGCGTGAAAAAGATGAGTTGTCTACCACCACGTTTATGCGAGATGGAGCAACTAGTCACAGTGTTACTCCGGTCAAGGCATTTCTGATACAGACGTTCGGGGAAGACAAAATCATGAGCAGGCTTTGCAGGTTCCCATGGCCTCCTCGGTCTCCAGATTTGACACCGGCAGACTTCTGGTTATGGGGATATTTGAAATCCCGGGTGTATCTATCCGGTCCATCCAATTTCTCGGAACTGAAAGATGAAATCCGACGAGAGGTGTCGTGTATACATCCGGCCCTGCTGCACTCTGCCGTTCCTGGATTTGTGATTCGCCGGCATTGTATTATCCCCTGTGGTGGGGGGTCATGTGGAATATCTACTGCTGAAATAAACGATTTTGAAGCATTCTTTCCGTTACTTGCGTATCTTTTCTTTGACATGTGTACGTCAGGGCCACCTGTCGGTTGTCTTCTGAGGTATTTTTTCCTTTCATAAAAAAATTCCCGTGAACCAGCGATATTAACCCTGCATACCTTTTTTTAGTTTGGTTATTTTTCCTGTTTTCATGAATATGTAGAGTTTCTACGGACATTTTGCCCACCCGGTGTATATATATACATACACACACACACACACACATATATATATAATATATATATATATATATTATATATATATATATATTATCTATATATATAAAAGAACTTGTCTGTTTGTTTGTCCGCTATAGAATCATACACTGTTTCACCCACCGGGACCAAATTCGTCACAGTTAATGTTTTGGACCCGAGAAAATTAAATCGGGAAAAACAAAATTTGGGGCTCAATTAGTTTTTTTTAAATTAATTTTTTAATGTTTTTTGTGCCCGATAGAGGTGCGTCTACCCCCTGTGGATTCCGCTCGACCAGCTGCGTTAAGAGGGGTGGTTTGAGGATGACGGAGGGGGGGGGTCGAATTACAATGCACGGGAGAAAGAGGGTTGGGAATGACCATAAAATCAGACGAAGGTCCGCAGGCTCAAAGTTTCTTTCTTTCTTTCTTATTGTTTGTATATAATTTCAGTAGAAACGTGCTAAGCGCATTCTGTCTGGCCAGATGAACATGAAGAGCGGGAATGCAGCCCAGTATTTTTTTTGATGGAATGCATGAAATATTTTATATCTATATATCTACCCGGGCAACGCCGGGCAATAATGCTAGTATACTATATATATATATATATATATATATATATATATATATATATATATATATATATATATATATATATATATATATATATATATATATATATATATATATATACCCAATTTTGTCAATTTAAACGACAAAATATTGTTATGTAATATGACGTTTCCCTAAAAATGGCCCCGTTAACGGTCCATAAGCGTGCGTTGATGCATTAAATTTAATAGCAGGAACATGAAGCTTTTAATCAGCTGTCAACGTCAGTTATATTATCGATAACCTACGATGTTTCTATAAGTGATGAGGGGCTATTCACCACAACTACTTATAGTTTGACTGTAACCATTAAGTTTTGATGAAAATGACATTAGATTGATATGGTTATGAAAGCATGCGTTTCAATCACAATATCTTGATATTTTGAGAACCTAGTTAGTTGTACAAAGCGGTAATATTTACGTAAAAGGTATTGAAATCATTTCCTTAGAGGTATGCTTACAAATAAATGTGTTGATACAAAAGAAATGGAATGCAATATTGTTTGAATTTGCACTGTGAATTTCAAAGGATTATTTAAGATAATGATTTCACAAACAATCGTGCATTAGTTCTTTTGTATCAACACATAAATTCCAAAGCTATAATGAGAACAAAGCTAGAATGGGAATCTTATGCAGCTAAGCATTTACAAAGCATTAGATAATATAATATATTGTAAAGCCTTATTAAGTAGTATGTCATATAACAAATTCCACGAGGGCTTGCATAACGATCTTTCGCATAACTGGAGTGTACTAATAATTTAAAATAGGGATAAATGTCTTAAAAGTTTAATCTAAAAAGGGATAGTTTTTTGTGAATTTGAGAAGTATCGAGCAAATTAAAATCCCAGGAATTAGCAATATTTTCATCCCAAGGAGTTTGATTTATGCATCGTGAATCAAAACATAACATTGGCTCTCCACAGTTTTTCCTAATATTAGTAATAGATACAGCTATTCTTGGTTTTGTGTTAAACTGCTCTTGATTAGGCGAGTTAAATGTAGTGAATTATAATAAACTATAATATTTACAAAAACAGTAAGTATCTTTAATAAATAGCAATTATTCTTTTATCGATTTTTCCCCAAAATGATAAGTTTCTGCAATTGTACTCTGTTATGCGTTATTTCTTCAGTTTTTATTTTTCCTATCTAGCTTCTATGACGGCGTATTGCGCTTATTTTATGATTTATAATAAAACATAATTATATTTTTGCATGCGATAAAATACCAGACAACCATTAGCCGTTGCCAAATAAATATTTTATTTTTGTGCAAAAATTAAAACTTTTTTTTGTAATTTTACCTTTGAATTTCTTCTTTCATTTCATTAATATGCCAAGTATTAAACACGTCGAAAAAGAATTTCCTTTCGTTTGATTCAGACATTTGTACCGGGGAATTTTCATAATCCTTAGTGGGAAATATTGTATCGAAGGCAGACACCACCGCTTCTTAGTTCATCAACATCATTATATATATATATATATATATATAAAGGAAGAAGTCCTGACTTATTCACTTATCAACACCCAACAAAAACTATTGGAGGTACAGATATCAAATTTTAGGAGCTTATTACTTTTGTGATGAAGTCATCATTTAAGAAACGATTTTTCAAAATTCGCCTCCCAAGGGGGGGAGAGGGGGGGGAAACGTGCTTTTTACATAGAGGAATAATTCCTGATTTATTCACGTATCAACGCCCAGGAAAAACTATTGGAGATACAGATATCAAATTTTAGGAGCTTATTACTTCTGTCCTGAAGTCGGCATTTAAAAAGGGATTTTTCAAAATTCGCCCCCCCAAGGGGGGGAGGGGGGCAAAACGTGTTTTTTACATATTCCTTCATATCTCAAAGAAGAAAATTGATATCCATAAGATTCTTGCTTTAAAATGTAAGAAACAGGAATACCTAAAAACCAATTTCAGGATTTGTCAAAATTCGGCCCCTAATGGTGGGAGGGTTGCTAAGCGTGTTTTAACATGTTTTATCTATATATATAAAGGAATCAACGCCCAGCAAAAACTATTGGAGATACAGATATCAAATTTTAGGGGCTTATTACTTTTGTGCTGAAGGCGTCATTTAAAAAGCGATTTTTTAAAATTTCCCCCCAATATATATATATATATATATTCGCCCCTATATATATATATATATATATATATGTATATATATATATATACAGAGGCTGTTCGCACATTTTTTAGACGATTTTGGTAAGCGGTAATAAAAAATCTTTTGCTGCAAAAGAAATAATTGCAATTGTACTATGTTTTTAAAAGTCAAAATTATC
>CAJRAI020000204.1:0-43439 GCA_907164885.2 Dolomedes plantarius | reverse complement strand
AAAATTGCTTCTCCCACTGTCAGTTTTACGTAGCTTCCTCAAGCGTAAGTTCGCGGATGAGTCTGGCAATATTAGTTCAGCCCAAAGAAGAAACAAAAAACATTGTTTATAGAAAATCCTCTAAAAAGTTATTTCCATATTTTTTCATTGTAATTATCCAAAAACGTACTCCGTAGCGAAGCACGGGTATTCAGCTAGTAGTGAATAAAATAGTACCTTAGATAAAGTTAATCTAAACCAGCAAGAAGGAAAATTTTAGTGGAATTATTATTGTTATGCATTGTGAAATAATTGGGATTAACAATATCTCATTAATTCAAATAATGTCTGGACGTTAGATTACATTACTAGAAACAACACGTTTAAGGGGTGCCGGTGTATGCGCACCTTGTGGTAAATTGGGTGGTACAACAACTATACGGTAAAATCGATAGATACTTCTAGGAAGTTTTGTACAGCATTATTTTGTTTTAATATCATCAACATATTTTTTTATTTTGTAATTCATGGAAAACATTTAAAAATGAATATCCCTAGAAAAAACAAGATCATGGAAAATATTTTTTTCCTTAAGTTTATTAAAAAAAATTCTCATATAAATATTCAAAAACCATAAAAACTAATTGTGAAGACTTTTCTTTATTCAAAAATGTAAAAAATACTATTAAAGGTTATTGCTTCGACAGTTTTATCAGAAATGAAACAAGCTTTACATTTTGAATTTAAAACTTTTCAAAAAATTCAAATTGTTTGAATGTCTCAGAATTCATTATTATGGTAGGCAAATTGGTGGAAAAAATTATTAGGAGTTTCGTGTAAATGACAAAATAAACACGTACATAATTTAGTATCACGTTACTCTTCAAATCATATTATTCCATTGTCACTTCAATTTATTGATTTCGTCCCACACTAAATGTGTACACATAGCGTTCCACAGGTGAGTTTTACTTTGTTGGTTGACAATGTTAATAGAACTTTTGATGGATATTGTAACAGTGCAGTTTTTGGCACCAGGTAGTCTTGTGGTAGTGCGTCGGTGACGATGATCGGCTCAAATACCTACAAGAAAAGTGTGCCTATGATGTCAGAGAGGTTTGCAGATGGTATGATCCCCCAGTTGACTCCATTTTTGGGGTTGCTCGGGGGGATTATGGAGGTGGCAATTAGCAAAGTCGGGCTCCGACACTTGTGGTGGTGTTATAAACTCTGGAAACTCCTGCATTGCCACAACATAATGCTATTTACTTTTGATATTTTCCCTATTTGTATATATTTCTATATTTTCTTGAGTAACTTAATTACACATGTTTTGTGCATATGCTTGATGCCTTAAAAATATATATTAAGATTATAGTTAACTATCATAATGTAGTTTTGATAAATTTTAATGTTTTGTATGTTTTGAGAACTTCTGTGAAGTGGAGAAGCAGGCATGATCCGTGTTAGAAGATTAACAGAATTTGAATATTTTACAGTAATACAATGTAAGTTACAATTTAACTAAATTATGCAAAACTATACCTGCCATCTTTCGAATCTGATATTACTGAAAGATTTTTTTTTCTCTTCAAAAATGGCAGCCACATCTTTACACCACATTATTTAATACACTTTGCTATGATAATTGAATATCATTGAACACACACCAAAATAAAGTCAATACTCTAATAAAGTTAAGTAATTTGTTTCTGAAAATTTTCAAATTCTGCGAAAAATAATAAATCAGAAACTAAGGCACGGTATTTTGTGGGAGATATGAATCTACCATTTGAAATGTAATATTGTCTCAATGCTTAATAATAGTATCTTAAAAAATTTTATAAATAAAAATATTGTAGAAAATACAGAATTGAAAAAAATATATACCATGTTTAAATATTAAATGAGGAAATAACGAGCGTATATTTGTGACTATGTTTATTGTAAACTTGCTTCCAAAGACGGTATAAATATTTATCTTATTTAAAACAAATTCCAAAGGAATTCGGGTATATCAGATAATGAAGAATTGGGATTATTTTTATAGTCAAATAAGAACTATGCAAACACTGATAATTTACTTTTTAAATTTTGGGCATTGTAAATTTGTCTCAAATAAATAACAAATGTTCTTATGTCATATAAACAACATCGTTCAACAGGTTCTTACAAAAAATGAGAGCATTTTCTTTCCAATTACGGCTGTTCTTTAAAATTTTAAGAATTGAAAATGAAAAAAAAAACTTAGTCTATTACATAGAGGGGGAAATTTCGAATCAGACTTGCGGGTAAACAATTTCATTTTCCAAATTACGTAGGAAATTAACAGGGTTTTTTTATTTTGTGTAGTAATATTACGTTATTTCCCGGCATACCACCACAATAAATATCAATAAATGTAGACAAATAAAGCTCAACCCTTACATTTTTTTCATTTGACTAGCAACTTTCTGTTTGATCTAAAAGCGACTTTGCGCCTTTAACATATACAATATTTCTTAACATTTTGTAATAAGTTTTGCATTTTTACACGTTTTTTTTTTGTAGTTACTATACAACGGGGTATATATAAAGATGACATTTTTAAAAGAGAAAGTTTTTATTGGTTTAGTGACAAATAGATCACATAAAGGGTAATAAATAAGAAATTACTTTAAAAATTATTCATAGCGCAAATGATTCAATGTGATGGATCCAGATCCTAGAGCAGAAAGTGTTAAAAGAATAACATCAAATCTGAAATGATCAATGCCGGTTAAGTCTTCGCTGGTTTCGCATACAAAAACATTTTTCTGTATGGCCAATGAGGTATTGACGCCCTTCATAATCTACTATATAATAACAGCTGAAGGTAAACAAATGTTAGTGTGTCAGTCAGCAGACACGGGGACGGGCTAATCTCACGAACCGAGCATAGCAGGATATCGCGAATGGTACCGATGGACGCGGACGGACGAGACGCGTGCACTGGTGTCATCCTCAACTTTCAAAACTTTAAACTTTTTTTAATTATAAAATTAAAACCGCCGAACTCAAAAGAAGCGGACAGCAGAAACTGATGACATTCCGGGAGGGCCAGCTCCATTCCGTTTCGCAAATTTCCACTATTTTCATGCATGCAAAATTGAACTTTTTCGCCCACCAATCGACAAATTGTTTATTCCCATGTGTTTTACAACTCTTCATCTTTAAAGATATACACATTTTTAGAAATTTAAAAATGTTTTTCATTTTAAACGAAGCTTTTTCCCGAAAGCAGTTTTCCGAATTTCCCGAAATCGACAATTTTGATGGACAAAAATTTCGGTTTTCTGCACCTATTAATGTCAATTTTACGAATTATCGGCATTTGCTAGATGTTCAGCTTCCATAATATACCAAATACAATTAATAAAATAAATGGTATCATTCTAAAATAGCGTACTTCGAAAACTCTCTTTTGAAATTTCCCGCACTGATCGCCATAGTTTCTTAATGTAACTGAATGGGGAGTTCGTAATTTTTCGACTTATTATTTTACTCACTAATAATTCCAGCAAGTTCGTGAAATTTGTTTCTAATTAATGAGCAACTGATGAGGATTCTTCCGCCACCAATTTTGGATTCCTGAGAAATGTCTTTCTATTTTTTTAAGCACCTTTTGCCCATAAGATTTTCTATTTACATTCGGCCATGTTGCCAAAATGAAAAAGTATTAATTGTGAACGAGTCATTAAATAATTGAAATCCAGAAATAATTTTAAACCAACAGAAATAAATTTAGTTTCAGGAAAGAAGAAGTTAAAACCTTTAGAATTTTTTTCTAATAAGGTGAAACGTCGCAACATCACTGGCTACGTCAGTTTTCGTCTACTATAGATCACGTGATTATCGAGTGGCAGAAAACAGAAGCCGTTCCTATGCGTTTGCATGTGCTTTTGGACGATACCTTCATTTTGAGTTAAATAATTTAAGTTTATTTATAAAATTCCTCATATTAGTTGTATGTAGCAGGTATTTTAACACCTTCTTTTTAAATATTTCG
Source organism: Dolomedes plantarius (assembly GCA_907164885.2). NCBI lineage: Eukaryota > Metazoa > Arthropoda > Arachnida > Araneae > Dolomedidae > Dolomedes > Dolomedes plantarius. Next base: position 39,433 of record CAJRAI020000204.1, on the reverse strand, counting down.
TAAGGTTTAAGAGAATATAATCCTTCTTTCGTTGAGAATGATTATTATTATATTCAGATATGTATAAATATCAGGATAAGTTACTTCAGGCCAGCGTCTTGTATCGTAACTCCAGTCTTCCTCTGTCAATAAATACCGATCACATACAGAATAAACCATTCCGGGGTGTACCTGAATGTTTAATTTAGTGATATACCTTTGTTTAGATACCGTATCTAAAGACTACGCGCAATCTGAGAGCATTTTATTCAAGAAGCTATATGAATGTCCATTGAACGCCATGTAAAATTATGCAATGTTTTGCCACTCCTCGCCAAACAAGAAGTAAAATCTGCAAGAGTTGAGATGTGACATGCTGCGAGACACTGCCCTATTAAATGAGCTTATTTCTTTGCTTAAAAATCAAAAATTGAAAACGGAGATTTGAAAGAATTATTTCAAAAGCCAAAAACCAAAATTTTAAAAAGGGAATTTTAAGTCACGATTTCGATTTTAAACATTCTAATGTATTTTTAAAAGTGATTAAACAGCTTTCAATCTTTAAGAAATAAAACCATTTCATTTTAAATCGAAAATACAACACATCGAGTTGCGAATCAGCTATTATAATATATATATATATATATATATATATATATATATATATATATATATATATATATATATATATATATATATACACTGCTGGCCACTATAAATGCAACACCCTGAAGGAAATATGCAAATAACATGAGATTTACAACAAGCATTAGCGGAGGTGAGATATGCAAATGATTAGAATTTCAGCGCAGACGCACATCACGCGCGCCTGTGGCGCCACTTCAAAGCGCTATTTAAGGCTTGGAGATTTCGACGATTTCAAGTTCGGCAATTGTGTTTTTCCTGTGGTTTTTTCAAAAAACGATCAATTATGCCTCGTCGAAAACAGCGATCATCTTTTGATCAAGTATCCGAGTTCGACAGAGGAAGGATAGTGGCCAACCGAGATTGTGGATTATCTTTCAGGGAAATCGGTAGTCGTGTTGGACGAAATCAAACAACTGTAATGCGGATATGTGATCGTTGGATGCAGGAGGGTACGACGGACCGGCGTGTTCGATCGCATCCACCTCAGCGCACCACTTCACGTGATGACAGGCAAATTGTGCGCATGGCAGTGACGGATCGCTCAGTCACATCACGAACCATAGCACAGCACATGCAGTCTGTAACGCATCATCCAGTGTCTGCGCGTACCATTCGACGCCGTTTACAGCAGAGTAGTCTGTCCGCAAGACGTCCATTGCTTTGTCTACCCTTGACGCAGAACCACAGACGTCCTCGCCGCCAATGGTGCGATGACAGAACGATGTGGACGGCAGAATGGAATGAAATGGTCTTTACTGATGAGTCACGCTTCTGTCTGCAACACCACGATGGTCGCATTCGATTCTGGAGACACCGTGAAGAGAGGATGCTGAACAGCTGCGTTATGCACCGCCACACTGGTCCTGCACCGGGTATTATGGTATGGGGCGGTATTGGATATCACTCTCGCACACCTCTAGTACAAATTGCCGGTACTTTAAACAGACAGCGCCACATCTCCGAGGTGTTGGAGCCAGTTGTCCTTCCTTACCTTCAGGGCTTGCCCACAGCCATATTTCAACAGGATAATGCGCGACCACACGTGGCACGCATTGTCCAACGGTTCTTCGTCAATCGCCAGATTGAATTGGTTCCCTGGCCGCCTCTCTCTCCGGATCTTTCGCCGATAGAAAACATGTGGTCCATGGTTGCTCTACGATTGACCCAGATTCCATCCCCAGCTGCCACAGCAGATCAACTTTGGCAACGTGTGGAAGCTGCTTGGTCTGCTGTACCCCAAGAACTCATCCAAAGTCTCTTTGAATCAATGCCGAGGCGTATGGCAGCGGTGATCTCCAACAATGGCGGCTACTCTGGCTACTGATTTTGGCAGGAACCACACTTTACAGAAGTCTATAAATTTAATCATTTGATACTTGGTCAACATAAGTTGCCAAAAAGAAAAATTATTAGTTGAGAACGAGTAATTTAATAATTGAAATCCAGAAATAATTTTAAAGTACCAGAAATAATTTTAGTTTTAGGAAATGAGAAGTTAAAACCTTTTGAATTTTTTCTAATTGAATGAATTTCTTTTTTGTCTAAACAGCAAAATTTGAAAACGGAGATTTGAAAGAATTATTTTAAAAGCCAAAAACCGAAAGTTGAGAAAGAAAATTTTAAATATTTTTTTTGTTTTTTAAAAATTCTAATATATTTTTAAAAGTGATTAAACGGTTTTTATTCTTTAAGAAATTAAACTATTTCATTTTAAATCGAAAAAGCAACACATCGGATTGCCACTCAGCTAGTTAACTTTAAACTGTAGGCTCCGAATCTTTTCTGCCAAAAGATGAATTTTAAGCTCCAAAAGAAAGAAGAAAAAAAGTATTGTTTCCAGAAATATTCAAAAGACGGGAAATATTTGGTTAAATCGCAAAATCTTCAAGTTCGATTTCTGTCCTGATTACCTTATTTGCTAGAAAAGCAGAATCCAGCGGTACCTATGTGCTTTCTGCATTATGGAAAATTTAATTGTTTAAATGCTTTTCAAATGGGAAAGTTTCAGATTTTTATGTTTGTATTACCAATGTCCATATAGATCCAAAACGACTTAACCAAACGTTTGTCCGGATCCGATTCAACTACCCTCAGTACCGAAATCCAATGCGCTACCACTGGGCTACCTCGTGCCCTTTAGTTGCTAATGCATTCAACTGTAAGCAAAATCTATATTTTGGGCAGAGCAAATTACATTTGATTGTTCATATACACCACCGCTTACAAGTCTTGAATGAATACATTAAAAAAAAGTTGTGACCCACTATGAATTGAATCATACAAGATCGTACATCGTACATCTCGTATGAATTTGGGCTTCAGTTCTGTTTGGTACTTCGCTCGTAACAGAGTGAAACAAAATGAATTTTTCGATGAAACAGGTTACATTGAAAAATAATTTCAACAACTATCGATATTTTAAAATGAATTAAATATGGTTTAAATGAATTAAATATCATTACGAACATTTGAATTTACGTTCATTAATTGGCGGGATTTGTGCAAAAAGGAGGTAACTCCAATTTTTAAAGTTTTCCGAAATTTCATTTGAAAATTAGAGATTCTAAGTTGTGTGAAAATGTTCTTTTTGATAAATTTCCTTAGTTGTAGTTACATATTAGGACAGTATTTTTACTCAAAAATGCATTTTCTAGATGACGTGGCACATGTGGGATACTTGGAGCCACCTCTCTGTCTTGCCACCAAATGGATATTCTATTGACTTCTAGGGAAAATATTTTGCAAAAAATATAATCTACTCTAATAATATTTTATTTAAAGAAAATTTCAATTCAAATACAGCCTATATTTCGGCTTTACAAACAGAAAATGATATACAGTAACCACCGCTTATAGTGATCAGTGGTTATAAGAATCAACCGTTTATAAGAATCAATATCGCAAAAACAAAAACAAATCTATTATTTCCATGGTAAAATTTTCGCTTTAAAGAATCAATCCACCGGTTTTAAGAATCAGTTTACACTCTTCGATGTCCTTTCATTTTTCCGAAAAAGCCACTTAAACCCTCAAAAGGCATGGAGTTCTTTCTTTATTTTTTTTAAAGAAAGATTGATAACATGGGATGGAATACAGTTGTAAAATGTCCCCTTTCTTTGTTAGACTTTACATAATAGTTTCCCCTTAAACGCTTTAGCTAAACACTGTCCTATTAGGTTGACCCAGGGGCATCCTACCCATCCAGATCCAATTTCACTTTTTCTCCACTGACAAACAAAGGACTCTTTTTTCCCACCTCCCACAACATGGTTGCGGCTTCCTGGACCCTGAAACACATAAATCTTCGGCGAAGTGTCCACTATCACTTAGGCAAACGTGCCATTATTAGATTCAGCACGTTATCAAACCGTGAAACCTAAGATAGAAGGTGAATCTTGGTCTGAGACTATTGATATCGAAAGAGGTATAAACAGCCTCCAGAAAACTTCATTACGTCAAACTACCATAGAAAACTTTTTCTTGCACCCTTCCTGTAATTGAAATGTTAAACTGTTAAGCAGGTATGTTGTAACAAATATTGGATTTTTCTTTTCTTATTATAATCATGTGTATCTACTTATAGGTCTAGAAATTAAGTTGTATTTTTAAAATTATAAAGAATAATTTTAATAAAAGATAATTAACGCAAATTAAAGGGTATTTTAAGGTAACTTATCTAATATAAGTATATATGGATGTGTGTGTGTCTGTCCAAAAACCTAAATTTCGGCTATAAGAATCAACCGTTTATAAGAATCAAAAACAGTAATAACAAACGTGATTCTTATAAGCGGAAATCACTGTATTTTAATCGTCCCATTCCCATTCTGTAACGTCTGGCTCATCTGGTGCTTCGTCTGGATGTAGTCCATAGTCAAACCACATATCATTTTGTGCGACCTATTTGCGGGTAGTTTCATCACATCTTTATATTTTGCAGTAAAAGAATATACAGTATTATGTCAATTAGAACCCAAAGCCTCCAATGTCGATATGTTTTGTGTCACCTTCCTGTGTGCAAACAAATCACGTGGAAAAAAAGGAGGGAACTAACAAGTTAGGCACATCCATCTCTTGAAAAACACGAGAACTAACGATTCGAGCTACTTTTTTCTGGCATCAAACGAGAGTTTTTTTTTCACCACAAGATAGTACATGTAACTCCAAACTCCCTCAGGATGGAGCTACTTCCTTTTTCCACCAAGTCCTCCAGTTCCTTTTGTAGGAAGAATAAATAGGGATATTTTACAGGTAGTCCTCCTACAGCATGGCATTTTACAATACGGTTTCGCTCTAACACGATAAGATAAATTGCGAAAACCTTTGTACAACACTGTACTTCTATAGCACTAGATAACATGATTTTTGTTTAACACATTTTAAAACTAAATTACCTTAAAATAATGACGGGAAGGAATAATGAACTATAGTGGCTTTACATGAAAATGTATACACAAATTATAATTTATTCATTTATAACTCTATTAAATTACAATAAGGCTTAAGCTTAGCTGAAAATCTTGAATCATTTTTCCCGAATGCAGACTCTTCCGCTGAAAGAAGCCGAAAATTAACAAGGGAGCTTCAAAATTGTATCTCCATACCGTGAATCTACAATGACCTTGTAAGAACCAGCAAATAAATCAATATTACAGAATTTTTAAAGAGGATAGAAGGTGCAAAAAATCTAAATGTAGAAAAAGGTTCCGAAAGTGAAGGTGATATCGTTCAACCGAAAAAACGTTCTCGTTTGATTGTACTGTAGTGATGAGGAAGAAATTTATTAAATTAAGGTCGCATTAAATGAAATTAATATTTTATTTTGTTATATTTTATTATCTCTGTTATCTCTGTCTTTTATTATCTCTGTCTTTCTTTTGTTATATTTTATATTTTACATCTTATTTTGTTATATTTTATTATCTCTGTTTGATTGTACTGTACAGTGATGAGGAAGAAATTTATTAAATTAAGGTCGCATTAAATGAAAATAATATTTTCTTTTGTTTCTTTTCGTCTTGTGTTATGCATACAGTTATATTTTTAATAAAAATTAAGTTGCTTATATGGAATTTTCAAAAATGCTTGTTTTTAGTAGTAAGGTTTCAAAATGTAACCCTCCTTTTTTGAACTGTCTGTGGGTCTCATATAACACGGTTTCACACAACATGGCATTTTCTAGGAACCTATCTACCGTGTTATAGGAGGGTTACCTGTATCTGAAGAATTTTCTGCGTCTGTCACATGACTATGAATACTTTATTTACATCGAAGTCAGCTCTACCAAAATGGAAAAATGTGGTAATTTTTCTACACATTTGAGCTATTTTCAAATAAAAATATCCATTTTAAATCCATTACCCAGAATTGCACAGTTATCATATACGTTCTTATATTTATCACTAACAATGTATGTTGGTGTTTGCTTTAAAATGTGGAATGTGTTCATTGGTAAATTACGGAAATGTTAATATGAATCAATGACAACTCTGAATTTTGCCTGCAAAGAGAGGATACAATAATGTCTCAAGGAAATATTTTTCTAATAAATGTGATCGAGAAATGATCAGCTTTCCTCATTCATCTACCTATCCGTATCAACATATATTTGGAGATTACCAATAAGTACTTTCAAAAATAACAAGAATATAATTGCATTAAAGACCTTTTTAGAATTAAGTATATTCAGTTTTAAAAATGCAATCTCAATTTCAGTTATTTCTCTTCTGATCTATACGTTTCGGATTTACTTTCATTAATACGAAAGAGCTGCAATTTGTGGATTTTCATTCTTAAAACCTGTTTAATATTTTGGATGCTATTTCTGCGTGCGTAGTTTTTAAAAGGGAATCAGTTTTGTTTGTTATATAACATTTTAATCCAACATCTCGCATACTAACAGATTATAAAAATAAACAGTGTAACAGAATATAGATGATTTATAATAGATATATTATTATATTATCAACCTGATGTAGTAATACGAGAGTCATTTTTTAGTAAGAACCATTTTGTAATGGAGAAAGAGAACCTTTAGTTATGAACGTAAATTGTATCACAAACTAAAATATGAACATTCTTTTGCTTTTTAATATAGTCACCATTAACATTTAAACAACTGTCAAGTCGTGTCACCAGCTTTTGGAACCCATTATCAAAGAATTCTGCCGTCTGACCGTTAAACCAGTTAGTAACAGTTTCTTTCAACATGTCATCATTTTCCAAGCGCTTTCCACCAAGAAATTCCTTAAGTTTTGGAAACAGATGAAAGTCTGATGGTGCTTAGTCAGGGCTGTATGGTGGATGATCCAGTAATTCCCAATGAAAATCTTGGTTCCCAATGTTCCCCAAAAATCCCAATGTTCATATTTTAGTTTGTGATACAATTTACGTTCATAACTAAAGTTTCTCTTACTCCATTACAAAACGGTTCTTACTTGAAAAACGACCCTCGTATATTACACATGACAGGGGTGGTCAAGATAAGTTAGGAACCATTTGGGAATCTCTATATACTCAGAAGAACCAAGTAGAGAAGAAGGTTAGAAATGGTATAAAAGATTATTTAAGCGTGGTTTTTTTAAATATTCTCAATAGTTAAGATAATTAATATCACTAAATTCTTAAATAGTTTTAATAGCTTTAATATTTATTTTTCGTTTAATTGTTTTGCCTATTTTGTTATTCACATCTGGCATTTATTGATTTCTTCCAGTTCGTAGCAATTCAATTAAATTCTGATTTGTCAACGTTGAACATTGTTTAACAACTTAAATGTGAAAAAGAGTGAAATAGGAAAATTTATAAGACCAAAAAAATCAGACAGTAATTTTTGAGACATAAATTATTTAAAAAATTGATCTTTAAGCCATGAGCCAGAAAAAATTGAAAGGAGCCGCAGTTTGGGCACCCCTCGCATATAGTATGTGAGACAGAAGAGATCACGCAATGCGCATTGTGCTTGCGTATAAGCAAATGTGAGAGAGCTGTACAGGTACTTGGCTGTGCTCAGTGTGTGTTCGGCTGTCGCCTGTAAGGTATATAGGAAGTCTGCTGTTGTGTTTGACTATCGATATATTTCTTTCCCGAAGCGACTGATATTAAGTACGCAACATTTTGGCATCCCTGCCGGGATACGAGTATTATTCCGATAGTCAAATTTTATTAAGTTAAACCATTAAATGGAAAATACGTCAAAAACAACAAAACCGAATATGAATTTAGACAACGCCAGACAGCAACGAAAGTCAAGTAGAGCATCATTTACAAGAACTGTAAATAAGTTAGCAGAATTGATTGCTGAAGATGAACCTAACTTAGATAATATGGAAATGCTGTTGGATCAATTATTGGAAAAACAAAAAATGCTAAGAAGTGCTGAAGAGAAGTTTTTAGAACTATTGCAATTAAAAGGCTGCACGCAAGATGAATACGACAAGGAGTACGAAGCAGCCATGGATTATTACGAAAAAGTATCTGAGTTCAAAGTGAAGCAGACCTAAATATGTGCGCCGAAAGTGGTGTTAAGTCTTCAGACGCTTCACTTTTACCCGATAGCAAAATGTTGAGAAATCTATTTTAAGTGCCAAAAGAAAATTTACAAATTCTGGAAAATTTAATAATTACTGTAATGTTATTGAGGACTGGTTAGCTCTTGGCAAAATTGAAAAGGCACCAAATGATAAACAAAGAGGTGTTCATTAATTGCCTCATAGGGCAGTGATTAAAGAAGCTACTACTACGAGTATTAAGCCAGTATTCAATGCTAGTTCCCATTTACCGGGCTTCCCATCATTAAACAAGTGTTTGTCTACTGGACCAAATTTAATTGACACCATTCCATCAATTTTAAATCATTTTCGTAGGAATTACGTAGGTGTTACCTCTGATATTGAGAAGGCGTTCTTGCAGATCGCAATACGAGACAGGGATAGCGATTTTTTAAGGTTTCTTTGGTTCAGTGGAGAAAATTGGGAACTGGTGGAGGTATATCGGCATCGATGGGTAGTGTTTGGCATTACGTGCAGCCCATATTTATTAAACGCAACTTTACAATATCATTTGAGTAAGGTTCCAGAAAATTTTAAGCACACCGCAGATAATCTGAAAACAGCTTTTTATGTAGGTAATTGTGTGATAAGTTTGAAGCCTGAGCTCGAAATGAAAAGGTTTTTCTTAGAATCGAAAGCAATTATGGCTTCAGGTCATTTTAATCCAAGATGTTGGAATTCGAACTTAAGTAGTGAAATATTTGTAGAGGTTTCCTCCACAAAGGAAGGTGTCCCTCTATTGGGCCTTGTATGGAATACATATATTGATACGTTATCATGCAAAGTGGAAGAGGCTATCGATTCACCAGTTACAAAAAACTGATTTTAGCCGTAACCAACCAAGTATTTGATGTTATAGGCTATACAGCTCCAGTGGTGTTAATTGCAAAATTTATTTTGTAGGAAACCTGGAACTTAAAACTTAAATGGGATGATGTCCTTCCTGATGATTTAGTCCAAAAATTTAAGCTATGGAATAAAAGATTACATTTGCTTTCACATATAAGTATACATAGATGGTTCGGTCTCAAATCCACTGATGACTCAATGAGCTTACATTTGTTTTGCGACTCCAATAAAAGGGCATATGGTGCATGTGTTTTTTTAAGATTTGAAAATGACAATGGGTGTAACGAGGAATTCGTTCCAGAAATAATTAATTTGGTTGGGCTCATAACGCACGTTAAATTAATGTAAAATCTCTAATTCTAAATAGTTGTCCCTTAAAATAAAATAGCGTAATTTCTATACCGTTCCCTCAACGTGTGTGTTCTTGAGAATTTAGCCGTTGCCCCATTTCTCTTAAACCGTAAAACTTCAACCATAATTTACTTAGCCAGGTGTTAGTCTCAGGATTCCCTTGTTAAGTTTCACTAAAATGCACTTTTTATGGCTGGTAATTGCAGGGTGTGTCATGTGAACATCCAACTAGCTTTTTGTCCACGCATGCCGTGTTAAATTTGCTCACAAAATTGGCAAACCCACGTGGGTGTAGCAAAAAGTAAATCCTAAGGATTGAATAAATCCTTATTTGAATTCAATCCTTAGTATTTTCTATGGACGTATAAAACAAACAAACAAACAAATACAGGCATGTATATACAAGATAATTAAAAATTCTATACACTTACTTAAGATTTCACTTTAAGAAATAAATCAGCGTGTATACTGGTCACCGATTTCTTCTTTAAGTGATAACTGTTAACGGTTGTTGGTACAATACCGTTACGCCAAAATGGTTGCCATTTTGACGTACTATCGCCCTGAGATGCTAATTTTGCAGTTTTATGCTAATTAAAGATAGAAATATTTATTTTTTTTAACTGAAACATATAAAAGATTTTAAGTTAGCGAATAGTTTTAAGTTGAACAATTTTGTAATGTAAGTTTATTTTTCTTCGTGCTATATTGCTACGACTAATTTATTACCCTTTGATCGACGTATCATTAGTACTTTTTCTGACCTCCCCGCCCATCAATTAGTTATCGTTAATCAAAAAGGCTACACGTAATTGGTTCATAACTCCTAATGTAAATCGGATCAGTTAAAGTAAAATTCCAACTTACTAGTACATAAAAATATTTATTACTACGGAATTCAGAGTGCTTTTTAACATAACACAAAATTAAAAGTGGCTAATTTTTGAACTGCTTTTATACATATAAAATACATTCTTGAAGCCACTCGGTGAAATACAAATTAAATTACAAAAAACGATAGCACCATGGAGGTAACATGCAATTTTCAACATTCTCCCCACCTTTTAAAAGTGGTAACTTTTAAAACAAAATTCTTAAAGCATTTAAAATGCACTTCAAATTAGTTAAAGTCTTAAAATGATTTCACAGATTAAGTCGGTTTACAGGCTTGGTTATACGACCATATCGAGTTATTTTCTGTTCTTTTCTATCAGTCTCTATGCAATGGTCTTTAGTAAACAGTTCAGCATTATCTGTTTTGAAGGTATATCAGTCATTTCATTTATATCCCCACTATTTATTTCAAGTTGATATAATCTTTGCACAGGTCTCAGCATGTTACCCTTAGCAGTTTTCACACGAACTAGACGACTAATGGAGTCCTTACCAGGGAATATCTCTATCACTTTGGCAAGATCCCAGTCTAATCTCCTTTTGTTGTTCGCTGCCAACAAGTACAATGTCTCCCAACTGTATATTTTCTACATTAATTTTCTTGTTTGAACGAAAAAAACCTAGATATTCTTTCTTAAATCTCAGTCTAAGGTCTTGTCTCCCTTTCTGCAAATATTTAATTCCACCTTTTTGATAGACTAATCAATTCCAACTGGTCCAAATCTTTAGTGTCATTTCCAGCAAGACTCTGTAGAAACATCGAGGGCTTAAGCATACCAAATTCATCTGAATCTTCAGAAACGTATGTTAGAGGACGATTATTCATCAAAGATTCACATTCACAGATTCAGGTAACTAACTCTTCATAATTTAAGGAAGCACGGCCTAAGTTTTTTCTAAGCAAATCTTTCAAAATTCTAATCAAACGTTCCCAATAGCATCCCCACAATGGAGCTGTAGGTGGATTAAACTTCCATTTTATGCACTTTAAACTACATTCCTGTTGAATTTTATCCCAATCTAACTGCGTTAAGGCTTTGTTTACTCCAACGAAATTAGTTCCGTTGTCTGAATAAATGAGATACTCTTCCTCTTCTGGCCCTGAATCTTCTGAGAGCTTGTATGAATGCGTATGTGCTTAAGGATTGAATCAGTTCTAGGTGTACTGCTCTGTACACCACACAGGTAAAAATAACGATCCGACATTTTTCCTTTGACTTCGTAATAAGGGGTCCAGCTAAGTCAACACCTGTTACTTGAAAAGTAGCAGATATTCTTGTTCTATCTTCCGGCAGAGGGGGAAATGGAACTTCAAGCGCTTTAGCTTGATTTCATCTGTAAACAATGCATTTTCGAACAACAGATCTAACAGTTCTTCTACCCTGCAGTATCCAAACCTTTTCACGTAAAATTGTAAGAAGAGTCAATAGTCCTGCATGTTTATGAATAATACGTAGTTGTTCAATCATTCTCTGTATTATCAGATGCCTCGAAGGAAGAACAATTGAATTCTTATATTCATCGGTTTTTTCTCCTTCTGTCAATCTCGATTTTATTCTTAGCAGCCCATTATCGCCTATGAAGATGTTTAAACTCTTTAAAGACGCTCTGGATACTTCATCTGAAAAGCATTCACTTTGTATGCATCGGAAAAGTATTTTTTCAATTCAAGTGCAAAAATTCTTCTGACGTGATCTCAGAAGAAATTTATCTTCATATTATCTTGTATCGATAGCGCATTATCCACGCTATTGTTCTTAATGTCATAGTATATTTAGAAAACCTTAAAGCAAGTCCAGAAATGATTGTCTCATTTACCGAAGCATTCGCTGACACAGTTGTTCTGCGCCTTTCTTTGTTAATCTCCTCTGTAGCAGGAACAGGATGATTTGATGGCCAAGTTTCAGGGGAACCTCTAAGAAATTTTGGTCCTGTCCACAATTGCGATTTTAAGTTTCAATGGGGAATATCTTCTCGAAAATTAAATCCGCAGGATTTAAGATACCTGGTACGTGCTTCCAGCATCCAGTTTTAATGTAATCTTGGATCTCCTTTACCCTGTTTTCCCCGAACACGGACCAACTGTTTCGTTTTTTCAACCATGCTAAGAGAACAGACGAATCAGACCAAAAGTAGGTTTTTAAGTTTGTTCTGTTTAAGCATTTAATGGCTAGTTGGTGCAACCTAACACCCATAAGTGCTGCTATCAGCTCGAGCCGTGGCAAAGTAATTTCTTTTAAAGGTGTAACTCGTGATTTCGCTAAGATGATGTTTAAATGACTTCTTCATTTTCCTCTGTTCTCAAAAATATGCAGGCGCCATATGCAAGTTTGGAAGCATCACAAAACACGTGTATGGTACTGGTAGAATTAATAAAAATTCTTGGTATTCGGCAGTCATTCAAATGATGTATTTGTTTTAGCCATCTGCTAAACTTCTTTTGAATATCTTTAGGTAGCTCCTCCTCATCCCATTCAGATTTCAATTTCCATGATTTCTGCAAAATTGCTTTTGGAATAAATAACGTGGGTGCGGAGAATCCAATCGGGTCGAATATTTTCTGAATGCTTGAAAGTAGCATTCGTCTGGTGGAAGACTCATTTAAAGATGTTAAGCGACATCTTATTTCAACTGATGGTCGATACCACTGAAGACCCAAAATATTGTCTACACACTGCTCTGAATCTAAACTACTTATCCAGCCTCTAAGGTTTAAACCAGCCGAGGACATTAAATATGTAGCTTCTTTAATGAATGGTTCTATTTCCCTGTCCTGAGAAACACCAGTAAGGCAATTATCTATATAAAAGGTACCTTTTAGCCTTTCAGCGATCTCACATAAATTTTCCGGTGTGTTTTCAAGCAAATTCCTTAAGCAAGTTGATAGTAAGAATGTACTACTGCAAACACCAAAAACCACTCTGCAATGTCTTAAAACTATGATTTTGTCCCTTTCCCACCACAGGAAAGGGAGAAAATTTCTATCTACCTGATCAACTCCAATTTGTAAGAAGGCCTTTTCTATATCAGCCGATAGTGCAATTGGGTAAATTCTAAAATTAGTTAAGAAGAAACCATCACCAAAACCCCCACGCTTTCGCGTATCGGCAATAATATACTCTAAACCAGTCATCCGACAGTAAACCCGCCGGCCCAACAGGGCCCGCAGGGAAAAATCGGCAAAATTAAAACGCCTCTCAATCTGAATCCCGTCGACAATAACAAAAACTACTCCTATTAATGACAATCGCTAGTCAGAAGAAACATTTTTCCTCCTCTTTCTCTTTTTCACCCACAGAAATTCTTAACACATTGTGAAAGGGAAACAATGATAAATTAAATTCTACACAGTAATACAATAATACAATAATACAATCAACTATACAAAAAATAGGGAAAAGCTTTTGTGAGCTTAACAAAATAGTTCCCCATGACTATAATCATAGTACAATATAAATTTGTAAATGAATTGTAGTGCGCAACACTTAGAATTTCAATGACAATTCTAACCAAAATTACAACAGGTGCCAATTATCATATAATTAACTAGACCAATAGTACACAATTATATTAATTTCAAAATGTTTCAAACAATAAGTTCCAGAATTGCATCACTACTTCGACGCATTATAATAAATTAAACATTAGTGCCTTTGTGCAGCACCCAAATTATAATACAATAAATATAGGAATACCAGGAACGAGCCCCAGCATTGCCCGGAGGAAACATTAAAATTATAGAGCAGTTGGTGTAGTAAATTAACCATAATTATATAAATTCTAATTTAAATTATAACTTTTTTTCATTTTTTTTTTTGAAGAGGACAAACAATCCTTAGTTATTTTTTTTTCTTTAACCACAACACCATTTATTAGCGACGAATTCCTCCCGACATCTAAACTTAGTTAAAACTATTGGAATCAAATCCAATAAATTAGGGCCAATTTCAAGACAGTCATTTAACGAATTTCCATTCCCACCTTTCTTTAGTTACGCCCAGGAAATCCAGATCTCTCAAATGAGCTTCAAGACTATCATATAGTTGAATCGTAAACTTCATTTTTATCTTTATTTAAAACCAAATTTAATATTCTATATCTGGAAAAATAAATTTCTCCTAGGTTGTATTAGCAAAATTACAAACTATTCTCTTGCAGTAGGCAACAGTACCAAACGAATATCATTATTTGAAATAAAAATGTGTTGTACCATCCCATCATTTATTTTAAGTACACAATTGAAAACAAAGTTTTGAGAAATTTAGAACGTCGTTTAATTGAGAACGGTACAAGGAATATTTTTCTGGAACAATATGTCAATCAATTATTATTGTACCAGCTTAGTGCAGTTTAATTATTTTGCAAATCAGCAATTATCCTTAAAACGTGTAAAAGACATCATTGCTGCCTCATATGTACGTGCCACATTCTAAAAATAAAAATTTAAATCGAAGTCCACTGTGTTAATAGTTTGAGATAAGAACTGCATACCAGAAATAATATAAAACTCACTGGAGGCGTGGTAGTAGGAAGGCGTGAATAATACCGATTAACAATCAGCATTTATGCGAAACTTTTTAAACGAATACAAAAGTCTTCAGAATTCCACAGTTCATAGCAGAAAGCGATACTAAATTGTTTCCTTTATACTGCAGAACCATTGTTGTCAAAAATATCATTACCAAATTATATCTGCGGATTCACTTCAAAAGGTCACTAGTACGATTAAAGACTGTGAATGAGGGCATATCATGAAGCATGTACAAAAGAAAATTCATGTGCAAACAGAGTAGAGATATAAGCGCGCATTACAATGTAAGAAGAAAAATAACCCTTAAGTATAAATTATTATACACTTCGGAAATGATAGACAATAGCAATTATTACAAATGAGTAAAAGGAACACAATAAAGAATATAAATATCCCGTTAAGTGTATCGCACTATTTCCATTAGATGAAAAACTATACGCAAACATATACACGTATACATCAAAACCATGCCTTTCTGTTTTAATTCCATTATTATTAACTTCAATACTTCATTGTGTTTCTATATTTACTTTTTATTTAAACCGTAACTTTATAAATCTTCCTTACCATATTTATAAATAAATAAAGAATATAAATATTAATTGCTAAAACACTAGATATTATCGAAAGGCGTTATTTTGAAAAGAAAATCTAAGGCAAGGGATAATCCACCATTAATAATATATTCCATTGCTTCAAAATTCGTGAAACGAGTACTTCGTTGACCCAGTTCCTTATGTTTCATCTTCCAAGTTCCAGTTCAAAATCTTAAAATTGTTGCTCACATCCAACTGAAGGGCGCGTGACACAAATTTATATTCTAATTTTTAAATCAGAAAATCTCTAAAGAATCCCCATCTTTTATCATTTGAAAATGAGAAAAAAATATGAAACTCGTATGTTTCTAATTTAACTAGTTTGAAATTTTAAACTAGTGGCGGCACTGTGATAAATAGCGCTGGTTTTAGGTGCTGAGGGTGCTCTGATCGAATCCCGGCGTCGCGGCACGAAAAATGACTCCCCTTCTGTCGTCCCTTCATTGAGGAAATGCTATCCGCCTATATTCTGCCCCCATAATAAATTGAACAGTAAAACTGCGGCGTAGTAAAGGCGAATGTTTGACGACAAGTGCCTTCGCATTGGTTAAAAAGTTTGAAATCATTGACATATATTTTTCTTCATTACTACAGTGCATTAAATCATTGGCGGGTCATAAATCAGTCCTCTAATAATTCGATTGCAAATAAAAAAATTCTCTTTTAAAATTACAGATAAAGCGCTGCAAAGTGAAAGGAACTTAGAAAATATAAATATGGCTTCTTATTAGAAATTATAATAAAAAAAATTAATTTTAGGAATCGAAAGCTTGAAATGTTAATAATAATTTTATTAAAGTAATCATTGTTCAATAATATGAGACAAGAAATTTCAATAGTATATTCATAAACATTTTAACAAATTCAAGCAGATAAATTTAATTTTATAATGCCTCTAAATATAACAGTTGCTATTATTAAAGTCTCAAATAAACTTATTTATTGGAGCCTATTAACTGGAGGGACTGCATTCATACCTTTGGGGAATACTAAAAGAGATCTGGATTATTACTCCGCCCACCCAAAGGCAGTAATCATGTATCAGATCCCCTCACCGACGGAATCCGGGCCTCAAGACTCGTCGTCGTCGGCCGGCCGGCGTTTACATATAATTGGCGTGGACAGGGCAAATATATGACGTCTCTCAGTGACCATTTACTTCTGGTAAGGTCAGTTTAATTGCACATTTTAAATGACAGACAGGGGCGAGTGCTGCACTTCGAATGTTTACGTGCCTGCCCCCTATCTGTGGGGTGATATCTGTGGGGAAAATATTCCTGTGCTTTGTTTTATTTGTTTGCTTGCTTCCTTCCAGCTGTAACGTTCTTATTCGGATCAATAAAAGGTTTCTTCAAACGGGCGACGCCCACCTGTGTTAATGCTAACGCTAACAGCGCGAAAACGGGTTTTCGTCAAAAATTTCTGGTGGACAAACAAATCTGTGTAACTAAAATCTGTAACTCGGTTATTTACCAGCAGTTCGTTGCGTCTCTACACATTTTGGAGGGGGGGGGAGTGTTTTGAAAACTTTTACTACTACACTTCGGAATGGATTTCTATGTTTGTTTGGGGGGGGGGGGGGGGCAGGCAGGCAAGTAATACCTGAAAAAGAATAGATATCACCAATAAGAAATCTCTCGACTCAAGTCAAGTTGTGTTGTGTTGAGCTGGGCGTCAGGGGGAGGGCCTTTTGTAATGTGAGTGGCGTTTACATATAATTGGCGTGGACAGGGCAAATATATGACGTCTCTCGGTGACCATTTACTTCTGGTAAGGTCAGTTTAATTGCACATTTTAAATGACAGACAGGGGCGAGTGCTGCACTTCGAATGTTTACGTGCCTGCCCCCTATCTGTGGGGGGATATCTGTGGGGAAAATATTCCTGTGCTTTGTTTTATTTGTTTGCTTGCTTCCTTCCAGCTGTAACGTTCTTATTCGGATCAATAAAAGGTTTCTTCAAAAGGGCGACGCCCACCTGTGTTAATGCTAACGCTAACAGCGCGAAAACGGGTTTTCGTCAAAAATTTCTGGTGGACAAACAAATCTGTGTAACTAAAATCTGTAACTCGGTTATTTACCAGCAGTTCGTTGCGTCTCTACACATTTTGGAGGGGGGGGGAGTGTTTTGAAAACTTTTACTACTACACTTCGGAATGGATTTCTATGTTTGTTTGGGGGGGGGGGGGGGGGCAGGCAGGCAAGTAATACCTGAAAAAGAATAGATATCACCAATAAGAAATCTCTCGACTCAAGTCAAGTTGTGTTGTGTTGAGCTGGGCGTCAGGGGGAGGGCCTTTTGTAATGTGAGTGGCGTTTACATATAATTGGCGTGGACAGGGCAAATATATGACGTCTCTCGGTGACCATTTACTTCTGGTAAGGTCAGTTTAATTGCACATTTTAAATGACAGACAGGGGCGAGTGCTGCACTTCGAATGTTTACGTGCCTGCCCCCTATCTGTGGGGGGATATCTGTGGGGAAAATATTCCTGTGCTTTGTTTTATTTGTTTGCTTGCTTCCTTCCAGCTGTAACGTTCTTATTCGGATCAATAAAAGGTTTCTTCAAACGGGCGACGCCCACCTGTGTTAATGCTAACGCTAACAGCGCGAAAACGGGTTTTCGTCAAAAATTTCTGGTGGACAAACAAATCTGTGTAACTAAAATCTGTAACTCGGTTATTTACCAGCAGTTCGTTGCGTCTCTACACATTTTGGAGGGGGGGGGAGTGTTTTGAAAAATTTTACTACCACACTTCGGAATGGATTTCTATGTTTGTTTGGGGGGGGGGGGGGGGGCAGGCAGGCAAGTAATACCTGAAAAAGAATAGATATCACCAATAAGAAATCTGTCAACTCAAGTCAAGTTGTGTTGTGTTGAGCTGGGCGTCAGGGGGAGGGCCTTTTGTAATGTGAGTGGCGTTTACATATAATTGGCGTGGACAGGGCAAATATATGACGTCTCTCGGTGACCATTTACTTCTGGTAAGGTCAGTTTAATTGCACATTTTAAATGACAGACAGGGGCGAGTGCTGCACTTCGAATGTTTACGTGCCTGCCCCCTATCTGTGGGGGGATATCTGTGGGGAAAATATTCCTGTGCTTTGTTTTATTTGTTTGCTTGCTTCCTTCCAGCTGTAACGTTCTTATTCGGATCAATAAAAGGTTTCTTCAAAAGGGCGACGCCCACCTGTGTTAATGCTAACGCTAACAGCGCGAAAACGGGTTTTCGTCAAAAATTTCTGGTGGACAAACAAATCTGTGTAACTAAAATCTGTAACTCGGTTATTTACCAGCAGTTCGTTGCGTCTCTACACATTTTGGAGGGGGGGGGAGTGTTTTGAAAACTTTTACTACTACACTTCGGAATGGATTTCTATGTTTGTTTGGGGGGGGGGGGGGGGGCAGGCAGGCAAGTAATACCTGAAAAAGAATAGATATCACCAATAAGAAATCTCTCGACTCAAGTCAAGTTGTGTTGTGTTGAGCTGGGCGTCAGGGGGAGGGCCTTTTGTAATGTGAGTGGCGTTTACATATAATTGGCGTGGACAGGGCAAATATATGACGTCTCTCAGTGACCATTTACTTCTGGTAAGGTCAGTTTAATTGCACATTTTAAATGACAGACAGGGGCGAGTGCTGCACTTCGAATGTTTACGTGCCTGCCCCCTATCTGTGGGGTGATATCTGTGGGGAAAATATTCCTGTGCTTTGTTTTATTTGTTTGCTTGCTTCCTTCCAGCTGTAACGTTCTTATTCGGATCAATAAAAGGTTTCTTCAAACGGGCGACGCCCACCTGTGTTAATGCTAACGCTAACAGCGCGGAAAACGGGTTTTCGTCAAAAATTTCTGGTGGACAAACAAATCTGTGTAACTAAAATCTGTAACTCGGTTATTTACCAGCAGTTCGTTGCGTCTCTACACATTTTGGAGGGGGGGGGAGTGTTTTGAAAACTTTTACTACCACACTTCGGAATGGATTTCTATGTTTGTTTGGGGGGGGGGGGGGGGGCAGGCAGGCAAGTAATACCTGAAAAAGAATAGATATCACCAATAAGAAATCTCTCGACTCAAGTCAAGTTGTGTTGTGTTGAGCTGGGCGTCAGGGGGAGGGCCTTTTGTAATGTGAGTGGCGTTTACATATAATTGGCGTGGACAGGGCAAATATATGACGTCTCTCGGTGACCATTTACTTCTGGTAAGGTCAGTTTAATTGCACATTTTAAATGACAGACAGGGGCGAGTGCTGCACTTCGAATGTTTACGTGCCTGCCCCCTATCTGTGGGGTGATATCTGTGGGGAAAATATTCCTGTGCTTTGTTTTATTTGTTTGCTTGCTTCCTTCCAGCTGTAACGTTCTTATTCGGATCAATAAAAGGTTTCTTCAAAAGGGCGACGCCCACCTGTGTTAATGCTAACGCTAACAGCGCGAAAACGGGTTTTCGTCAAAAATTTCTGGTGGACAAACAAATCTGTGTAACTAAAATCTGTAACTCGGTTATTTACCAGCAGTTCGTTGCGTCTCTACACATTTTGGAGGGGGGGGGGGTGTTTTGAAAACTTTTACTACTACACTTCGGAATGGATTTCTTTGTTTGTTTGGGGGGGGGGGGGGGGCAGGCAGGCAAGTAATACCTGAAAAAGAATAGATATCACCAATAAGAAATCTCTCGACTCAAGTCAAGTTGTGTTGTGTTGAGCTGGGCGTCAGGGGGAGGGCCTTTTGTAATGTGAGTGGCGTTTACATATAATTGGCGTGGACGGGGCAAATATATGACGTCTCTCGGTGACCATTTACTTCTGGTAAGGTCAGTTTAATTGCACATTTTAAATGACAGACAGGGGCGAGTGCTGCACTTCGAATGTTTACGTGCCTGCCCCCTATCTGTGGGGGGATATCTGTGGGGAAAATATTCCTGTGCTTTGTTTTATTTGTTTGCTTGCTTCCTTCCAGCTGTAACGTTCTTATTCGGATCAATAAAAGGTTTCTTCAAACGGGCGACGCCCACCTGTGTTAATGCTAACGCTAACAGCGCGGAAAACGGGTTTTCGTCAAAAATTTCTGGTGGACAAACAAATCTGTGTAACTAAAATCTGTAACTCGGTTATTTACCAGCAGTTCGTTGCGTCTCTACACATTTTGGAGGGGGGGGGGGGGTTTTGAAAACTTTTACTACTACACTTCGGAATGGATTTCTATGTTTGTTTGGGGGGGGGGGGGGGGGCAGGCAGGCAAGTAATACCTGAAAAAGAATAGATATCACCAATAAGAAATCTCTCGACTCAAGTCAAGTTGTGTTGTGTTGAGCTGGGCGTCAGGGGGAGGGCCTTTTGTAATGTGAGTGGCGTTTACATATAATTGGCGTGGACAGGGCAAATATATGACGTCTCTCAGTGACCATTTACTTCTGGTAAGGTCAGTTTAATTGCACATTTTAAATGACAGACAGGGGCGAGTGCTGCACTTCGAATGTTTACGTGCCTGCCCCCTATCTGTGGGGTGATATCTGTGGGGAAAATATTCCTGTGCTTTGTTTTATTTGTTTGCTTGCTTCCTTCCAGCTGTAACGTTCTTATTCGGATCAATAAAAGGTTTCTTCAAACGGGCGACGCCCACCTGTGTTAATGCTAACGCTAACAGCGCGGAAAACGGGTTTTCGTCAAAAATTTCTGGTGGACAAACAAATCTGTGTAACTAAAATCTGTAACTCGGTTATTTACCAGCAGTTCGTTGCGTCTCTACACATTTTGGAGGGGGGGGGAGTGTTTTGAAAACTTTTACTACTACACTTCGGAATGGATTTCTTTGTTTGTTTGGGGGGGGGGGGGGGGGCAGGCAGGCAAGTAATACCTGAAAAAGAATAGATATCACCAATAAGAAATCTCTCGACTCAAGTCAAGTTGTGTTGTGTTGAGCTGGGCGTCAGGGGGAGGGCCTTTTGTAATGTGAGTGGCGTTTACATATAATTGGCGTGGACAGGGCAAATATATGACGTCTCTCGGTGACCATTTACTTCTGGTAAGGTCAGTTTAATTGCACATTTTAAATGACAGACAGGGGCGAGTGCTGCACTTCGAATGTTTACGTGCCTGCCCCCTATCTGTGGGGTGATATCTGTGGGGAAAATATTCCTGTGCTTTGTTTTATTTGTTTGCTTGCTTCCTTCCAGCTGTAACGTTCTTATTCGGATCAATAAAAGGTTTCTTCAAACGGGCGACGCCCACCTGTGTTAATGCTAACGCTAACAGCGCGAAAACGGGTTTTCGTCAAAAATTTCTGGTGGACAAACAAATCTGTGTAACTAAAATCTGTAACTCGGTTATTTACCAGCAGTTCGTTGCGTCTCTACACATTTTGGAGGGGGGGGGAGTGTTTTGAAAACTTTTACTACTACACTTCGGAATGGATTTCTATGTTTGTTTGGGGGGGGGGGGGGGGCAGGCAGGCAAGTAATACCTGAAAAAGAATAGATATCACCAATAAGAAATCTCTCGACTCAAGTCAAGTTGTGTTGTGTTGAGCTGGGCGTCAGGGGGAGGGCCTTTTGTAATGTGAGTGGCGTTTACATATAATTGGCGTGGACGGGGCAAATATATGACGTCTCTCGGTGACCATTTACTTCTGGTAAGGTCAGTTTAATTGCACATTTTAAATGACAGACAGGGGCGAGTGCTGCACTTCGAATGTTTACGTGCCTGCCCCCTATCTGTGGGGGGATATCTGTGGGGAAAATATTCCTGTGCTTTGTTTTATTTGTTTGCTTGCTTCCTTCCAGCTGTAACGTTCTTATTCGGATCAATAAAAGGTTTCTTCAAACGGGCGACGCCCACCTGTGTTAATGCTAACGCTAACAGCGCGAAAACGGGTTTTCGTCAAAAATTTCTGGTGGACAAACAAATCTGTGTAACTAAAATCTGTAACTCGGTTATTTACCAGCAGTTCGTTGCGTCTCTACACATTTTGGAGGGGGGGGGAGTGTTTTGAAAACTTTTACTACTACACTTCGGAATGGATTTCTTTGTTTGTTTGGGGGGGGGGGGGGGGCAGGCAGGCAAGTAATACCTGAAAAAGAATAGATATCACCAATAAGAAATCTCTCGACTCAAGTCAAGTTGTGTTGTGTTGAGCTGGGCGTCAGGGGGAGGGCCTTTTGTAATGTGAGTGGCGTTTACATATAATTGGCGTGGACGGGGCAAATATATGACGTCTCTCGGTGACCATTTACTTCTGGTAAGGTCAGTTTAATTGCACATTTTAAATGACAGACAGGGGCGAGTGCTGCACTTCGAATGTTTACGTGCCTGCCCCCTATCTGTGGGGGGATATCTGTGGGGAAAATATTCCTGTGCTTTGTTTTATTTGTTTGCTTGCTTCCTTCCAGCTGTAACGTTCTTATTCGGATCAATAAAAGGTTTCTTCAAACGGGCGACGCCCACCTGTGTTAATGCTAACGCTAACAGCGCGAAAACGGGTTTTCGTCAAAAATTTCTGGTGGACAAACAAATCTGTGTAACTAAAATCTGTAACTCGGTTATTTACCAGCAGTTCGTTGCGTCTCTACACATTTTGGAGGGGGGGGGAGTGTTTTGAAAACTTTTACTACTACACTTCGGAATGGATTTCTATGTTTGTTTGGGGGGGGGGGGGGGGGCAGGCAGGCAAGTAATACCTGAAAAAGAATAGATATCACCAATAAGAAATCTCTCGACTCAAGTCAAGTTGTGTTGTGTTGAGCTGGGCGTCAGGGGGAGGGCCTTTTGTAATGTGAGTGGCGTTTACATATAATTGGCGTGGACGGGGCAAATATATGACGTCTCTCGGTGACCATTTACTTCTGGTAAGGTCAGTTTAATTGCACATTTTAAATGACAGACAGGGGCGAGTGCTGCACTTCGAATGTTTACGTGCCTGCCCCCTATCTGTGGGGGGATATCTGTGGGGAAAATATTCCTGTGCTTTGTTTTATTTGTTTGCTTGCTTCCTTCCAGCTGTAACGTTCTTATTCGGATCAATAAAAGGTTTCTTCAAAAGGGCGACGCCCACCTGCGTTAATGCTAACGCTAACAGCGCGAAAACGGGTTTTCGTCAAAAATTTCTGGTGGACAAACAAATCTGTGTAACTAAAATCTGTAACTCGGTTATTTACCAGCAGTTCGTTGCGTCTCTACACATTTTGGAGGGGGGGGGAGTGTTTTGAAAACTTTTACTACTACACTTCGGAATGGATTTCTATGTTTGTTTGGGGGGGGGGGGGGGGGCAGGCAGGCAAGTAATACCTGAAAAAGAATAGATATCACCAATAAGAAATCTCTCGACTCAAGTCAAGTTGTGTTGTGTTGAGCTGGGCGTCAGGGGGAGGGCCTTTTGTAATGTGAGTGGCGTTTACATATAATTGGCGTGGACGGGGCAAATATATGACGTCTCTCGGTGACCATTTACTTCTGGTAAGGTCAGTTTAATTGCACATTTTAAATGACAGACAGGGGCGAGTGCTGCACTTCGAATGTTTACGTGCCTGCCCCCTATCTGTGGGGGGATATCTGTGGGGAAAATATTCCTGTGCTTTGTTTTATTTGTTTGCTTGCTTCCTTCCAGCTGTAACGTTCTTATTCGGATCAATAAAAGGTTTCTTCAAAAGGGCGACGCCCACCTGTGTTAATGCTAACGCTAACAGCGCGAAAACGGGTTTTCGTCAAAAATTTCTGGTGGACAAACAAATCTGTGTAACTAAAATCTGTAACTCGGTTATTTACCAGCAGTTCGTTGCGTCTCTACACATTTTGGAGGGGGGGGGAGTGTTTTGAAAACTTTTACTACTACACTTCGGAATGGATTTCTATGTTTGTTTGGGGGGGGGGGGGGGGGCAGGCAGGCAAGTAATACCTGAAAAAGAATAGATATCACCAATAAGAAATCTGTCGACTCAAGTCAAGTTGTGTTGTGTTGAGCTGGGCGTCAGGGGGAGGGCCTTTTGTAATGTGAGTGGCGTTTACATATAATTGGCGTGGACAGGGCAAATATATGACGTCTCTCGGTGACCATTTACTTCTGGTAAGGTCAGTTTAATTGCACATTTTAAATGACAGACAGGGGCGAGTGCTGCACTTCGAATGTTTACGTGCCTGCCCCCTATCTGTGGGGGGATATCTGTGGGGAAAATATTCCTGTGCTTTGTTTTATTTGTTTGCTTGCTTCCTTCCAGCTGTAACGTTCTTATTCGGATCAATAAAAGGTTTCTTCAAAAGGGCGACGCCCACCTGTGTTAATGCTAACGCTAACAGCGCGAAAACGGGTTTTCGTCAAAAATTTCTGGTGGACAAACAAATCTGTGTAACTAAAATCTGTAACTCGGTTATTTACCAGCAGTTCGTTGCGTCTCTACACATTTTGGAGGGGGGGGGGGTGTTTTGAAAACTTTTACTACTACACTTCGGAATGGATTTCTATGTTTGTTTGGGGGGGGGGGGGGGGGCAGGCAGGCAAGTAATACCTGAAAAAGAATAGATATCACCAATAAGAAATCTCTCGACTCAAGTCAAGTTGTGTTGTGTTGAGCTGGGCGTCAGGGGGAGGGCCTTTTGTAATGTGAGTGGCGTTTACATATAATTGGCGTGGACAGGGCAAATATATGACGTCTCTCAGTGACCATTTACTTCTGGTAAGGTCAGTTTAATTGCACATTTTAAATGACAGACAGGGGCGAGTGCTGCACTTCGAATGTTTACGTGCCTGCCCCCTATCTGTGGGGTGATATCTGTGGGGAAAATATTCCTGTGCTTTGTTTTATTTGTTTGCTTGCTTCCTTCCAGCTGTAACGTTCTTATTCGGATCAATAAAAGGTTTCTTCAAACGGGCGACGCCCACCTGTGTTAATGCTAACGCTAACAGCGCGGAAAACGGGTTTTCGTCAAAAATTTCTGGTGGACAAACAAATCTGTGTAACTAAAATCTGTAACTCGGTTATTTACCAGCAGTTCGTTGCGTCTCTACACATTTTGGAGGGGGGGGGAGTGTTTTGAAAACTTTTACTACTACACTTCGGAATGGATTTCTTTGTTTGTTTGGGGGGGGGGGGGGGGGCAGGCAGGCAAGTAATACCTGAAAAAGAATAGATATCACCAATAAGAAATCTCTCGACTCAAGTCAAGTTGTGTTGTGTTGAGCTGGGCGTCAGGGGGAGGGCCTTTTGTAATGTGAGTGGCGTTTACATATAATTGGCGTGGACAGGGCAAATATATGACGTCTCTCGGTGACCATTTACTTCTGGTAAGGTCAGTTTAATTGCACATTTTAAATGACAGACAGGGGCGAGTGCTGCACTTCGAATGTTTACGTGCCTGCCCCCTATCTGTGGGGTGATATCTGTGGGGAAAATATTCCTGTGCTTTGTTTTATTTGTTTGCTTGCTTCCTTCCAGCTGTAACGTTCTTATTCGGATCAATAAAAGGTTTCTTCAAAAGGGCGACGCCCACCTGTGTTAATGCTAACGCTAACAGCGCGAAAACGGGTTTTCGTCAAAAATTTCTGGTGGACAAACAAATCTGTGTAACTAAAATCTGTAACTCGGTTATTTACCAGCAGTTCGTTGCGTCTCTACACATTTTGGAGGGGGGGGGAGTGTTTTGAAAACTTTTACTACTACACTTCGGAATGGATTTCTATGTTTGTTTGGGGGGGGGGGGGGGGGCAGGCAGGCAAGTAATACCTGAAAAAGAATAGATATCACCAATAAGAAATCTCTCGACTCAAGTCAAGTTGTGTTGTGTTGAGCTGGGCGTCAGGGGGAGGGCCTTTTGTAATGTGAGTGGCGTTTACATATAATTGGCGTGGACAGGGCAAATATATGACGTCTCTCGGTGACCATTTACTTCTGGTAAGGTCAGTTTAATTGCACATTTTAAATGACAGACAGGGGCGAGTGCTGCACTTCGAATGTTTACGTGCCTGCCCCCTATCTGTGGGGTGATATCTGTGGGGAAAATATTCCTGTGCTTTGTTTTATTTGTTTGCTTGCTTCCTTCCAGCTGTAACGTTCTTATTCGGATCAATAAAAGGTTTCTTCAAAAGGGCGACGCCCACCTGTGTTAATGCTAACGCTAACAGCGCGAAAACGGGTTTTCGTCAAAAATTTCTGGTGGACAAACAAATCTGTGTAACTAAAATCTGTAACTCGGTTATTTACCAGCAGTTCGTTGCGTCTCTACACATTTTGGAGGGGGGGGGAGTGTTTTGAAAACTTTTACTACTACACTTCGGAATGGATTTCTATGTTTGTTTGGGGGGGGGGGGGGGGGCAGGCAGGCAAGTAATACCTG
The DNA here is from genome assembly GCA_907164885.2 of Dolomedes plantarius. Classification (NCBI taxonomy): domain Eukaryota; kingdom Metazoa; phylum Arthropoda; class Arachnida; order Araneae; family Dolomedidae; genus Dolomedes; species Dolomedes plantarius. The sequence continues at coordinate 12,717 of CAJRAI020000204.1, read as the reverse complement.
AAAAAGAATAGATATCACCAATAAGAAATCTCTCGACTCAAGTCAAGTTGTGTTGTGTTGAGCTGGGCGTCAGGGGGAGGGCCTTTTGTAATGTGAGTGGCGTTTACATATAATTGGCGTGGACAGGGCAAATATATGACGTCTCTCAGTGACCATTTACTTCTGGTAAGGTCAGTTTAATTGCACATTTTAAATGACAGACAGGGGCGAGTGCTGCACTTCGAATGTTTACGTGCCTGCCCCCTATCTGTGGGGGGATATCTGTGGGGAAAATATTCCTGTGCTTTGTTTTATTTGTTTGCTTGCTTCCTTCCAGCTGTAACGTTCTTATTCGGATCAATAAAAGGTTTCTTCAAACGGGCGACGCCCACCTGTGTTAATGCTAACGCTAACAGCGCGGAAAACGGGTTTTCGTCAAAAATTTCTGGTGGACAAACAAATCTGTGTAACTAAAATCTGTAACTCGGTTATTTACCAGCAGTTCGTTGCGTCTCTACACATTTTGGAGGGGGGGGGAGTGTTTTGAAAACTTTTACTACTACACTTCGGAATGGATTTCTATGTTTGTTTGGGGGGGGGGGGGGGGGCAGGCAGGCAAGTAATACCTGAAAAAGAATAGATATCACCAATAAGAAATCTCTCGACTCAAGTCAAGTTGTGTTGTGTTGAGCTGGGCGTCAGGGGGAGGGCCTTTTGTAATGTGAGTGGCGTTTACATATAATTGGCGTGGACAGGGCAAATATATGACGTCTCTCGGTGACCATTTACTTCTGGTAAGGTCAGTTTAATTGCACATTTTAAATGACAGACAGGGGCGAGTGCTGCACTTCGAATGTTTACGTGCCTGCCCCCTATCTGTGGGGTGATATCTGTGGGGAAAATATTCCTGTGCTTTGTTTTATTTGTTTGCTTGCTTCCTTCCAGCTGTAACGTTCTTATTCGGATCAATAAAAGGTTTCTTCAAACGGGCGACGCCCACCTGTGTTAATGCTAACGCTAACAGCGCGAAAACGGGTTTTCGTCAAAAATTTCTGGTGGACAAACAAATCTGTGTAACTAAAATCTGTAACTCGGTTATTTACCAGCAGTTCGTTGCGTCTCTACACATTTTGGAGGGGGGGGGGGTGTTTTGAAAACTTTTACTACTACACTTCGGAATGGATTTCTATGTTTGTTTGGGGGGGGGGGGGGGGGCAGGCAGGCAAGTAATACCTGAAAAAGAATAGATATCACCAATAAGAAATCTCTCGACTCAAGTCAAGTTGTGTTGTGTTGAGCTGGGCGTCAGGGGGAGGGCCTTTTGTAATGTGAGTGGCGTTTACATATAATTGGCGTGGACAGGGCAAATATATGACGTCTCTCGGTGACCATTTACTTCTGGTAAGGTCAGTTTAATTGCACATTTTAAATGACAGACAGGGGCGAGTGCTGCACTTCGAATGTTTACGTGCCTGCCCCCTATCTGTGGGGGGATATCTGTGGGGAAAATATTCCTGTGCTTTGTTTTATTTGTTTGCTTGCTTCCTTCCAGCTGTAACGTTCTTATTCGGATCAATAAAAGGTTTCTTCAAAAGGGCGACGCCCACCTGTGTTAATGCTAACGCTAACAGCGCGAAAACGGGTTTTCGTCAAAAATTTCTGGTGGACAAACAAATCTGTGTAACTAAAATCTGTAACTCGGTTATTTACCAGCAGTTCGTTGCGTCTCTACACATTTTGGAGGGGGGGGGAGTGTTTTGAAAACTTTTACTACTACACTTCGGAATGGATTTCTATGTTTGTTTGGGGGGGGGGGGGGGGGCAGGCAGGCAAGTAATACCTGAAAAAGAATAGATATCACCAATAAGAAATCTGTCGACTCAAGTCAAGTTGTGTTGTGTTGAGCTGGGCGTCAGGGGGAGGGCCTTTTGTAATGTGAGTGGCGTTTACATATAATTGGCGTGGACAGGGCAAATATATGACGTCTCTCAGTGACCATTTACTTCTGGTAAGGTCAGTTTAATTGCACATTTTAAATGACAGACAGGGGCGAGTGCTGCACTTCGAATGTTTACGTGCCTGCCCCCTATCTGTGGGGTGATATCTGTGGGGAAAATATTCCTGTGCTTTGTTTTATTTGTTTGCTTGCTTCCTTCCAGCTGTAACGTTCTTATTCGGATCAATAAAAGGTTTCTTCAAACGGGCGACGCCCACCTGTGTTAATGCTAACGCTAACAGCGCGGAAAACGGGTTTTCGTCAAAAATTTCTGGTGGACAAACAAATCTGTGTAACTAAAATCTGTAACTCGGTTATTTACCAGCAGTTCGTTGCGTCTCTACACATTTTGGAGGGGGGGGGAGTGTTTTGAAAACTTTTACTACTACACTTCGGAATGGATTTCTATGTTTGTTTGGGGGGGGGGGGGGGGGCAGGCAGGCAAGTAATACCTGAAAAAGAATAGATATCACCAATAAGAAATCTCTCGACTCAAGTCAAGTTGTGTTGTGTTGAGCTGGGCGTCAGGGGGAGGGCCTTTTGTAATGTGAGTGGCGTTTACATATAATTGGCGTGGACAGGGCAAATATATGACGTCTCTCGGTGACCATTTACTTCTGGTAAGGTCAGTTTAATTGCACATTTTAAATGACAGACAGGGGCGAGTGCTGCACTTCGAATGTTTACGTGCCTGCCCCCTATCTGTGGGGTGATATCTGTGGGGAAAATATTCCTGTGCTTTGTTTTATTTGTTTGCTTGCTTCCTTCCAGCTGTAACGTTCTTATTCGGATCAATAAAAGGTTTCTTCAAAAGGGCGACGCCCACCTGTGTTAATGCTAACGCTAACAGCGCGAAAACGGGTTTTCGTCAAAAATTTCTGGTGGACAAACAAATCTGTGTAACTAAAATCTGTAACTCGGTTATTTACCAGCAGTTCGTTGCGTCTCTACACATTTTGGAGGGGGGGGGAGTGTTTTGAAAACTTTTACTACTACACTTCGGAATGGATTTCTTTGTTTGTTTGGGGGGGGGGGGGGGGCAGGCAGGCAAGTAATACCTGAAAAAGAATAGATATCACCAATAAGAAATCTGTCAACTCAAGTCAAGTTGTGTTGTGTTGAGCTGGGCGTCAGGGGGAGGGCCTTTTGTAATGTGAGTGGCGTTTACATATAATTGGCGTGGACGGGGCAAATATATGACGTCTCTCGGTGACCATTTACTTCTGGTAAGGTCAGTTTAATTGCACATTTTAAATGACAGACAGGGGCGAGTGCTGCACTTCGAATGTTTACGTGCCTGCCCCCTATCTGTGGGGGGATATCTGTGGGGAAAATATTCCTGTGCTTTGTTTTATTTGTTTGCTTGCTTCCTTCCAGCTGTAACGTTCTTATTCGGATCAATAAAAGGTTTCTTCAAACGGGCGACGCCCACCTGTGTTAATGCTAACGCTAACAGCGCGAAAACGGGTTTTCGTCAAAAATTTCTGGTGGACAAACAAATCTGTGTAACTAAAATCTGTAACTCGGTTATTTACCAGCAGTTCGTTGCGTCTCTACACATTTTGGAGGGGGGGGGAGTGTTTTGAAAACTTTTACTACTACACTTCGGAATGGATTTCTATGTTTGTTTGGGGGGGGGGGGGGGGCAGGCAGGCAAGTAATACCTGAAAAAGAATAGATATCACCAATAAGAAATCTCTCGACTCAAGTCAAGTTGTGTTGTGTTGAGCTGGGCGTCAGGGGGAGGGCCTTTTGTAATGTGAGTGGCGTTTACATATAATTGGCGTGGACAGGGCAAATATATGACGTCTCTCGGTGACCATTTACTTCTGGTAAGGTCAGTTTAATTGCACATTTTAAATGACAGACAGGGGCGAGTGCTGCACTTCGAATGTTTACGTGCCTGCCCCCTATCTGTGGGGGGATATCTGTGGGGAAAATATTCCTGTGCTTTGTTTTATTTGTTTGCTTGCTTCCTTCCAGCTGTAACGTTCTTATTCGGATCAATAAAAGGTTTCTTCAAACGGGCGACGCCCACCTGTGTTAATGCTAACGCTAACAGCGCGAAAACGGGTTTTCGTCAAAAATTTCTGGTGGACAAACAAATCTGTGTAACTAAAATCTGTAACTCGGTTATTTACCAGCAGTTCGTTGCGTCTCTACACATTTTGGAGGGGGGGGGGGTGTTTTGAAAACTTTTACTACTACACTTCGGAATGGATTTCTATGTTTGTTTGGGGGGGGGGGGGGGGCAGGCAGGCAAGTAATACCTGAAAAAGAATAGATATCACCAATAAGAAATCTCTCGACTCAAGTCAAGTTGTGTTGTGTTGAGCTGGGCGTCAGGGGGAGGGCCTTTTGTAATGTGAGTGGCGTTTACATATAATTGGCGTGGACAGGGCAAATATATGACGTCTCTCGGTGACCATTTACTTCTGGTAAGGTCAGTTTAATTGCACATTTTAAATGACAGACAGGGGCGAGTGCTGCACTTCGAATGTTTACGTGCCTGCCCCCTATCTGTGGGGGGATATCTGTGGGGAAAATATTCCTGTGCTTTGTTTTATTTGTTTGCTTGCTTCCTTCCAGCTGTAACGTTCTTATTCGGATCAATAAAAGGTTTCTTCAAACGGGCGACGCCCACCTGTGTTAATGCTAACGCTAACAGCGCGAAAACGGGTTTTCGTCAAAAATTTCTGGTGGACAAACAAATCTGTGTAACTAAAATCTGTAACTCGGTTATTTACCAGCAGTTCGTTGCGTCTCTACACATTTTGGAGGGGGGGGGAGTGTTTTGAAAACTTTTACTACTACACTTCGGAATGGATTTCTATGTTTGTTTGGGGGGGGGGGGGGGGCAGGCAGGCAAGTAATACCTGAAAAAGAATAGATATCACCAATAAGAAATCTCTCGACTCAAGTCAAGTTGTGTTGTGTTGAGCTGGGCGTCAGGGGGAGGGCCTTTTGTAATGTGAGTGGCGTTTACATATAATTGGCGTGGACAGGGCAAATATATGACGTCTCTCGGTGACCATTTACTTCTGGTAAGGTCAGTTTAATTGCACATTTTAAATGACAGACAGGGGCGAGTGCTGCACTTCGAATGTTTACGTGCCTGCCCCCTATCTGTGGGGTGATATCTGTGGGGAAAATATTCCTGTGCTTTGTTTTATTTGTTTGCTTGCTTCCTTCCAGCTGTAACGTTCTTATTCGGATCAATAAAAGGTTTCTTCAAACGGGCGACGCCCACCTGTGTTAATGCTAACGCTAACAGCGCGGAAAACGGGTTTTCGTCAAAAATTTCTGGTGGACAAACAAATCTGTGTAACTAAAATCTGTAACTCGGTTATTTACCAGCAGTTCGTTGCGTCTCTACACATTTTGGAGGGGGGGGGAGTGTTTTGAAAACTTTTACTACTACACTTCGGAATGGATTTCTATGTTTGTTTGGGGGGGGGGGGGGGGGCAGGCAGGCAAGTAATACCTGAAAAAGAATAGATATCACCAATAAGAAATCTCTCGACTCAAGTCAAGTTGTGTTGTGTTGAGCTGGGCGTCAGGGGGAGGGCCTTTTGTAATGTGAGTGGCGTTTACATATAATTGGCGTGGACAGGGCAAATATATGACGTCTCTCGGTGACCATTTACTTCTGGTAAGGTCAGTTTAATTGCACATTTTAAATGACAGACAGGGGCGAGTGCTGCACTTCGAATGTTTACGTGCCTGCCCCCTATCTGTGGGGGGATATCTGTGGGGAAAATATTCCTGTGCTTTGTTTTATTTGTTTGCTTGCTTCCTTCCAGCTGTAACGTTCTTATTCGGATCAATAAAAGGTTTCTTCAAACGGGCGACGCCCACCTGTGTTAATGCTAACGCTAACAGCGCGAAAACGGGTTTTCGTCAAAAATTTCTGGTGGACAAACAAATCTGTGTAACTAAAATCTGTAACTCGGTTATTTACCAGCAGTTCGTTGCGTCTCTACACATTTTGGAGGGGGGGGGAGTGTTTTGAAAACTTTTACTACTACACTTCGGAATGGATTTCTTTGTTTGTTTGGGGGGGGGGGGGGGGGCAGGCAGGCAAGTAATACCTGAAAAAGAATAGATATCACCAATAAGAAATCTCTCGACTCAAGTCAAGTTGTGTTGTGTTGAGCTGGGCGTCAGGGGGAGGGCCTTTTGTAATGTGAGTGGCGTTTACATATAATTGGCGTGGACAGGGCAAATATATGACGTCTCTCGGTGACCATTTACTTCTGGTAAGGTCAGTTTAATTGCACATTTTAAATGACAGACAGGGGCGAGTGCTGCACTTCGAATGTTTACGTGCCTGCCCCCTATCTGTGGGGGGATATCTGTGGGGAAAATATTCCTGTGCTTTGTTTTATTTGTTTGCTTGCTTCCTTCCAGCTGTAACGTTCTTATTCGGATCAATAAAAGGTTTCTTCAAAAGGGCGACGCCCACCTGTGTTAATGCTAACGCTAACAGCGCGAAAACGGGTTTTCGTCAAAAATTTCTGGTGGACAAACAAATCTGTGTAACTAAAATCTGTAACTCGGTTATTTACCAGCAGTTCGTTGCGTCTCTACACATTTTGGAGGGGGGGGGAGTGTTTTGAAAACTTTTACTACCACACTTCGGAATGGATTTCTATGTTTGTTTGGGGGGGGGGGGGGGGGCAGGCAGGCAAGTAATACCTGAAAAAGAATAGATATCACCAATAAGAAATCTCTCGACTCAAGTCAAGTTGTGTTGTGTTGAGCTGGGCGTCAGGGGGAGGGCCTTTTGTAATGTGAGTGGCGTTTACATATAATTGGCGTGGACAGGGCAAATATATGACGTCTCTCGGTGACCATTTACTTCTGGTAAGGTCAGTTTAATTGCACATTTTAAATGACAGACAGGGGCGAGTGCTGCACTTCGAATGTTTACGTGCCTGCCCCCTATCTGTGGGGGGATATCTGTGGGGAAAATATTCCTGTGCTTTGTTTTATTTGTTTGCTTGCTTCCTTCCAGCTGTAACGTTCTTATTCGGATCAATAAAAGGTTTCTTCAAAAGGGCGACGCCCACCTGTGTTAATGCTAACGCTAACAGCGCGAAAACGGGTTTTCGTCAAAAATTTCTGGTGGACAAACAAATCTGTGTAACTAAAATCTGTAACTCGGTTATTTACCAGCAGTTCGTTGCGTCTCTACACATTTTGGAGGGGGGGGGAGTGTTTTGAAAACTTTTACTACTACACTTCGGAATGGATTTCTATGTTTGTTTGGGGGGGGGGGGGGGGGCAGGCAGGCAAGTAATACCTGAAAAAGAATAGATATCACCAATAAGAAATCTCTCGACTCAAGTCAAGTTGTGTTGTGTTGAGCTGGGCGTCAGGGGGAGGGCCTTTTGTAATGTGAGTGGCGTTTACATATAATTGGCGTGGACGGGGCAAATATATGACGTCTCTCGGTGACCATTTACTTCTGGTAAGGTCAGTTTAATTGCACATTTTAAATGACAGACAGGGGCGAGTGCTGCACTTCGAATGTTTACGTGCCTGCCCCCTATCTGTGGGGGGATATCTGTGGGGAAAATATTCCTGTGCTTTGTTTTATTTGTTTGCTTGCTTCCTTCCAGCTGTAACGTTCTTATTCGGATCAATAAAAGGTTTCTTCAAACGGGCGACGCCCACCTGTGTTAATGCTAACGCTAACAGCGCGGAAAACGGGTTTTCGTCAAAAATTTCTGGTGGACAAACAAATCTGTGTAACTAAAATCTGTAACTCGGTTATTTACCAGCAGTTCGTTGCGTCTCTACACATTTTGGAGGGGGGGGGAGTGTTTTGAAAACTTTTACTACTACACTTCGGAATGGATTTCTTTGTTTGTTTGGGGGGGGGGGGGGGGCAGGCAGGCAAGTAATACCTGAAAAAGAATAGATATCACCAATAAGAAATCTCTCGACTCAAGTCAAGTTGTGTTGTGTTGAGCTGGGCGTCAGGGGGAGGGCCTTTTGTAATGTGAGTGGCGTTTACATATAATTGGCGTGGACGGGGCAAATATATGACGTCTCTCGGTGACCATTTACTTCTGGTAAGGTCAGTTTAATTGCACATTTTAAATGACAGACAGGGGCGAGTGCTGCACTTCGAATGTTTACGTGCCTGCCCCCTATCTGTGGGGGGATATCTGTGGGGAAAATATTCCTGTGCTTTGTTTTATTTGTTTGCTTGCTTCCTTCCAGCTGTAACGTTCTTATTCGGATCAATAAAAGGTTTCTTCAAACGGGCGACGCCCACCTGTGTTAATGCTAACGCTAACAGCGCGAAAACGGGTTTTCGTCAAAAATTTCTGGTGGACAAACAAATCTGTGTAACTAAAATCTGTAACTCGGTTATTTACCAGCAGTTCGTTGCGTCTCTACACATTTTGGAGGGGGGGGGAGTGTTTTGAAAACTTTTACTACTACACTTCGGAATGGATTTCTTTGTTTGTTTGGGGGGGGGGGGGGGGGCAGGCAGGCAAGTAATACCTGAAAAAGAATAGATATCACCAATAAGAAATCTCTCGACTCAAGTCAAGTTGTGTTGTGTTGAGCTGGGCGTCAGGGGGAGGGCCTTTTGTAATGTGAGTGGCGTTTACATATAATTGGCGTGGACGGGGCAAATATATGACGTCTCTCGGTGACCATTTACTTCTGGTAAGGTCAGTTTAATTGCACATTTTAAATGACAGACAGGGGCGAGTGCTGCACTTCGAATGTTTACGTGCCTGCCCCCTATCTGTGGGGGGATATCTGTGGGGAAAATATTCCTGTGCTTTGTTTTATTTGTTTGCTTGCTTCCTTCCAGCTGTAACGTTCTTATTCGGATCAATAAAAGGTTTCTTCAAAAGGGCGACGCCCACCTGTGTTAATGCTAACGCTAACAGCGCGAAAACGGGTTTTCGTCAAAAATTTCTGGTGGACAAACAAATCTGTGTAACTAAAATCTGTAACTCGGTTATTTACCAGCAGTTCGTTGCGTCTCTACACATTTTGGAGGGGGGGGGAGTGTTTTGAAAACTTTTACTACTACACTTCGGAATGGATTTCTATGTTTGTTTGGGGGGGGGGGGGGGGGCAGGCAGGCAAGTAATACCTGAAAAAGAATAGATATCACCAATAAGAAATCTCTCGACTCAAGTCAAGTTGTGTTGTGTTGAGCTGGGCGTCAGGGGGAGGGCCTTTTGTAATGTGAGTGGCGTTTACATATAATTGGCGTGGACGGGGCAAATATATGACGTCTCTCGGTGACCATTTACTTCTGGTAAGGTCAGTTTAATTGCACATTTTAAATGACAGACAGGGGCGAGTGCTGCACTTCGAATGTTTACGTGCCTGCCCCCTATCTGTGGGGGGATATCTGTGGGGAAAATATTCCTGTGCTTTGTTTTATTTGTTTGCTTGCTTCCTTCCAGCTGTAACGTTCTTATTCGGATCAATAAAAGGTTTCTTCAAACGGGCGACGCCCACCTGTGTTAATGCTAACGCTAACAGCGCGAAAACGGGTTTTCGTCAAAAATTTCTGGTGGACAAACAAATCTGTGTAACTAAAATCTGTAACTCGGTTATTTACCAGCAGTTCGTTGCGTCTCTACACATTTTGGAGGGGGGGGGAGTGTTTTGAAAACTTTTACTACTACACTTCGGAATGGATTTCTTTGTTTGTTTGGGGGGGGGGGGGGGGGCAGGCAGGCAAGTAATACCTGAAAAAGAATAGATATCACCAATAAGAAATCTCTCGACTCAAGTCAAGTTGTGTTGTGTTGAGCTGGGCGTCAGGGGGAGGGCCTTTTGTAATGTGAGTGGCGTTTACATATAATTGGCGTGGACAGGGCAAATATATGACGTCTCTCAGTGACCATTTACTTCTGGTAAGGTCAGTTTAATTGCACATTTTAAATGACAGACAGGGGCGAGTGCTGCACTTCGAATGTTTACGTGCCTGCCCCCTATCTGTGGGGGGATATCTGTGGGGAAAATATTCCTGTGCTTTGTTTTATTTGTTTGCTTGCTTCCTTCCAGCTGTAACGTTCTTATTCGGATCAATAAAAGGTTTCTTCAAACGGGCGACGCCCACCTGTGTTAATGCTAACGCTAACAGCGCGGAAAACGGGTTTTCGTCAAAAATTTCTGGTGGACAAACAAATCTGTGTAACTAAAATCTGTAACTCGGTTATTTACCAGCAGTTCGTTGCGTCTCTACACATTTTGGAGGGGGGGAGTGTTTTGAAAACTTTTACTACTACACTTCGGAATGGATTTCTTTGTTTGTTTGGGGGGGGGGGGGGGGGCAGGCAGGCAAGTAATACCTGAAAAAGAATAGATATCACCAATAAGAAATCTCTCGACTCAAGTCAAGTTGTGTTGTGTTGAGCTGGGCGTCAGGGGGAGGGCCTTTTGTAATGTGAGTGGCGTTTACATATAATTGGCGTGGACAGGGCAAATATATGACGTCTCTCAGTGACCATTTACTTCTGGTAAGGTCAGTTTAATTGCACATTTTAAATGACAGACAGGGGCGAGTGCTGCACTTCGAATGTTTACGTGCCTGCCCCCTATCTGTGGGGGGATATCTGTGGGGAAAATATTCCTGTGCTTTGTTTTATTTGTTTGCTTGCTTCCTTCCAGCTGTAACGTTCTTATTCGGATCAATAAAAGGTTTCTTCAAACGGGCGACGCCCACCTGTGTTAATGCTAACGCTAACAGCGCGGAAAACGGGTTTTCGTCAAAAATTTCTGGTGGACAAACAAATCTGTGTAACTAAAATCTGTAACTCGGTTATTTACCAGCAGTTCGTTGCGTCTCTACACATTTTGGAGGGGGGGGGGAGTGTTTTGAAAACTTTTACTACTACACTTCGGAATGGATTTCTATGTTTGTTTGGGGGGGGGGGGGGGGCAGGCAGGCAAGTAATACCTGAAAAAGAATAGATATCACCAATAAGAAATCTCTCGACTCAAGTCAAGTTGTGTTGTGTTGAGCTGGGCGTCAGGGGGAGGGCCTTTTGTAATGTGAGTGGCGTTTACATATAATTGGCGTGGACAGGGCAAATATATGACGTCTCTCGGTGACCATTTACTTCTGGTAAGGTCAGTTTAATTGCACATTTTAAATGACAGACAGGGGCGAGTGCTGCACTTCGAATGTTTACGTGCCTGCCCCCTATCTGTGGGGGGATATCTGTGGGGAAAATATTCCTGTGCTTTGTTTTATTTGTTTGCTTGCTTCCTTCCAGCTGTAACGTTCTTATTCGGATCAATAAAAGGTTTCTTCAAACGGGCGACGCCCACCTGTGTTAATGCTAACGCTAACAGCGCGAAAACGGGTTTTCGTCAAAAATTTCTGGTGGACAAACAAATCTGTGTAACTAAAATCTGTAACTCGGTTATTTACCAGCAGTTCGTTGCGTCTCTACACATTTTGGAGGGGGGGGGGGGGTTTTGAAAACTTTTACTACTACACTTCGGAATGGATTTCTATGTTTGTTTGGGGGGGGGGGGGGGGGCAGGCAGGCAAGTAATACCTGAAAAAGAATAGATATCACCAATAAGAAATCTCTCGACTCAAGTCAAGTTGTGTTGTGTTGAGCTGGGCGTCAGGGGGAGGGCCTTTTGTAATGTGAGTGGCGTTTACATATAATTGGCGTGGACGGGGCAAATATATGACGTCTCTCGGTGACCATTTACTTCTGGTAAGGTCAGTTTAATTGCACATTTTAAATGACAGACAGGGGCGAGTGCTGCACTTCGAATGTTTACGTGCCTGCCCCCTATCTGTGGGGGGATATCTGTGGGGAAAATATTCCTGTGCTTTGTTTTATTTGTTTGCTTGCTTCCTTCCAGCTGTAACGTTCTTATTCGGATCAATAAAAGGTTTCTTCAAACGGGCGACGCCCACCTGTGTTAATGCTAACGCTAACAGCGCGAAAACGGGTTTTCGTCAAAAATTTCTGGTGGACAAACAAATCTGTGTAACTAAAATCTGTAACTCGGTTATTTACCAGCAGTTCGTTGCGTCTCTACACATTTTGGAGGGGGGGGGAGTGTTTTGAAAACTTTTACTACTACACTTCGGAATGGATTTCTTTGTTTGTTTGGGGGGGGGGGGGGGGGCAGGCAGGCAAGTAATACCTGAAAAAGAATAGATATCACCAATAAGAAATCTGTCAACTCAAGTCAAGTTGTGTTGTGTTGAGCTGGGCGTCAGGGGGAGGGCCTTTTGTAATGTGAGTGGCGTTTACATATAATTGGCGTGGACGGGGCAAATATATGACGTCTCTCGGTGACCATTTACTTCTGGTAAGGTCAGTTTAATTGCACATTTTAAATGACAGACAGGGGCGAGTGCTGCACTTCGAATGTTTACGTGCCTGCCCCCTATCTGTGGGGGGATATCTGTGGGGAAAATATTCCTGTGCTTTGTTTTATTTGTTTGCTTGCTTCCTTCCAGCTGTAACGTTCTTATTCGGATCAATAAAAGGTTTCTTCAAACGGGCGACGCCCACCTGTGTTAATGCTAACGCTAACAGCGCGAAAACGGGTTTTCGTCAAAAATTTCTGGTGGACAAACAAATCTGTGTAACTAAAATCTGTAACTCGGTTATTTACCAGCAGTTCGTTGCGTCTCTACACATTTTGGAGGGGGGGGGAGTGTTTTGAAAAATTTTACTACCACACTTCGGAATGGATTTGTTTGTTTGTTTGGGGGGGGG
>CAJRAI020000203.1:0-22565 GCA_907164885.2 Dolomedes plantarius | reverse complement strand
TGTGTTTAATGGTATAGTTAGTTGTAAATAAAGTTGTAAAATGTGTTATATAAAATTCGTCAAAACATTAAATCATCGGTAAGTAATTTACCTTTCCTTCTGTATAAACATTTATAGAGTAAATACTACTAAGGGGCACTCTATATGAATTTGATAAACACAGTTTATACCTGAAACAATGTTTATTGAATATTCTTGCACATGTAGTCTTTGCTTTTAACAACAAGATTCATCCGTACTGCTTGTACAGATATATAAATACAGCTTTCAAGAACAATATATTTTTCAATACTCACGAACAGTAAGTCGACCAGCAATTCTGCCACGTAAACTTTGGGCCTGCTAAGCACTAGCGCAGGATATCACCTGGAGCTTCTTACCCCGTAGCTCCCTCTCGCTTATCTATCAACCTTAACAAACCTTTTTCAACCCTAACAACCTTTTTTTTATTAATGACGCTGCATGGTATTTATACCAAGCGCGTATGCCTTAATTAGCATATCTCAAGCATCTTCTTTATTTCATTCACTCAAAAGTTCGATTCTTGTGAATCGAATCCTTTGTATACCTTACACATTTTAAAAAACTACCATCGAAATGAAATGAAATTTAAATCAATGACTGAAAAACGGTCCGTCTAAATTTTAAGAAACAATCTGGGAGTAAAGTAAAATATTCTTTTGATAAAATTCTACTTTTAGAATCATTTCTCTACCATTTATTCATAAAATTGCAAATGTGCTTACATAGTTTCATTTTCTCTGCTTTCCAGATTAACTGAAATGCACGCTAACTACTTCGAAATTTAAAAAAAATAATAATAATCTGAAAATTACGAACTCATAAATGGAATTAAATCAAATTATTTTCAACCAAAGATATTGTTAAATAATTCAGAACAAGCCTCATGACTTTTTTAACAATATGTCGAAATACGGCAGCTTACAAAATTATAGTACATAAACTATTACATACAGCCTACAAAATTATACTAAGCTTTACTATAGACAACCTCCGTGTTATTTCTGAACAAAATCTTATAACAATTACAATTTGTACTAAAGCAACCATTTTTCTTTCAAATTTGTCTATTTTAAGAAAGCCTCTCTTTAAAATTAAATTTACAAAAAGTTTTAATCATGTCGTATAAACGTAAAACTGCTTGTTATTGTTAAATTTTTAGAAAAATTATATATTTACATGCATTCATAATTACTATGAAGCAAAATTCCAACATGTTAACGAAAAAGTTTCATTTGTTATGGGAATCAGTAGCTATTAGATAATACAAAAATACTATGATTGCGTGGATGTTATGTAAATCATAAATTTTAATTATAATTTTTTAAAAAGTACAATGTAAAAGCTATAGGTAAGATAATTATGTATGAATAGTGATCAATATGAATGCGGTTGGAAAAATAGAACGAACGTAATAAGAGGAAATTCTGGCAGCTTATGGTATTATATATGTACCATTTATTTTACGAAATTTAACATCTTTTTCTACTTTCATAATACAGGACACAGTTTAAAAAATGCTTATAATTCCCTGAAGCGAACACTAAATAAATGTTTTACATGCATTACTTATAATTATAAATATTACAGAATAGGCAAAAGGGGCCGTTCAACTATCACGCAATCACATTTTTAGTCATTTTAGACGTCCCTCCCTCCACTTGTAAGCGAAAATAAGCAGCTGTTCAACCCCCTCCTCTTTACTGAGATAAGATTAGGCACATTTCTTGTCGCTATATTGCAGGTCAAGCGATTACTTTTCAATCATCACGATTATTTTTCAATTTATTGCTCGTTTCTAAGTAAAAGAGTATAGATATTAAATGAACAGTAAATACGTTGAACAATAAATGCATATAGTCAGAATTATATCAACATTATTATGGTTTAATTAACTCTTTCAAAGTAAACAATATAATCACGAGAAAGATCATAAAAATTCCTTCAAAATGAAATTTTTTTCGAATTTTTACCTCCATTTCCTGATTTTTGGTGAATTTTTAAAGATTAATTTTTAGAATTTAATTTATTAAATGCTGATCACAAGATTTCTTTTTCTGTTACTTTCAATAAATTTATCGTCACGTGCGTAACAACTGAATAGACAAAAAAATATTTTTTCTCTTTCTAATGCAGCAGACGATTGGATATTATCCAAAAAAAATGCATATCCCTTACGATTTTTTTATAAATATATATATATATAGATAGATATATATTTTACATCAATTGTATACATTGATCATCGCATTTATTTTAAATATATATATTTATTTTTTGGCATAAATTGCATACGTTGACCGTTGTATTTAATTTGAATGTACTCCGTAGCGAAGCGCGGGTTTTTAGCTAGTCTATATATATAAAACAGTTCCGTAACTGACTCATTCATTCATTCATTCACTGACTGACTGACATACAACGCACAGACCAAACCGCTGGACCTAAAGGGCTGAAATTTTGCATGGCGATTCTTCTAATAGTGTAGGGGTGCACTAAGAAAGATTTTTCAAAAATTCTTCTTAGATTTTTTTTAATTAAATTTTTAAGCTGTTTTTAAAACTTTTTTTACGTTTGCATTTAAAATAATACATTGAGGGTTATAAAATTTATATCACGAGAAAGATCATAAAAATGCCTTCAAAATGAAATTTTTTTCGAATTTTTACCTCCATTTCCTGATTTTTCGTGAATTTTTAAAGATTAATTTTTAGAATTTAATTTATTAAATGCTGATCACAAGATTTCTTTTTCTGTTACTTTCAATAAATTTATTGTCACGTGCGTAACAACTAAATAGACAAAAAAATATTTTTTCTCTTTCTAATGCAGCAGACGATTGGATATTATCCAAAAAAAATGCATATCCCTTACGATTTTTTTATAAATATATATATATATATATATAGATAGATATATATTTTACATCAATTGTATACATTGATCATCGCATTTATTTTAAATATATATATTTATTTTTTGGCATAAATTGCATACGTTGACCGTTGTATTTAATTTGTATGTACGCCGTAGCGAAGCTCGGGTTTTCAGCTAGTCTATATATATAAAACAGTTCCGTAACTGACTCATTCATTCATTCATTCACTGACTGACTGACATACAACGCACAGACCAAACCGCTGGACCTAAAGGACTGAAATTTTGCATGGCGATTCTTCTAATAGTGTAGGGGTGCACTAAGAAAGATTTTTCAAAAATTCGTCTTAGATTTTTTTAAATTAAATTTTTAAGCTGTTTTTTAAACTCTTTTTACGTTTGCATTTAAAATAATAATTTGAGGGTTATAAAATTTATATCACGAGAAAGATCATAAAAATTCCTTCAAAATGAAATTTTTTTCGAATTTTTACCTCCATTTCCTGAGTTTTGGTGAATTTTTAAAGATTAATTTTTAGAATTTAATTTATTAAATGCCGATCACGTGATTTCTTTTTCTGGTACATTCAATAAATTTATCGTCACGTGCGTAACAACTAAATAGACAAAAAAAATATTTTTTTCTCTTTCTAATGCAGCAGACGATTGGATATTATTAAAAAAAATGCATATCCCTTACGATTTTTTTATAAATATATATATATATAGATAGATATATATTTTACATCAATTGTATACAATGATCATCGCATTTATTATATATATATATATATATATATATATATATATATATATATATATATATATATATATATTGGTATAAATTGCATACGTTGACCGTTGTATTTAATTTGAATGAACTCCGTAGCGAAGCGCGGGTTTTCAGCTAGTAATCTATATATATTAAACAGTTCCGTAACTGACTGACTGACTGACATACAACATACAGACCAAACCGCTGGACCTAAAGGGCTAAAATTTTGCATGGCGATTCTTCTTATAGTGTAGGGGTGCACTAAGAGATATTTTTGAAAAATTCTTCTTAGATTTTTTAAATTAAATTTTTAAGCTGTTTTAGGGACTTTTTTTAAGTTTGCGTTTAAAATATTAATTTGAGAGTTATAAAATTTATATCACGAGAAAGATCCTAAAAATTCCTTCAAAATGAAATCTTTTTCGAATCTTTACCTCCATTTTCTGATTTTTTGGTGAATTTTTAAAGATTAATTTTTAGAGTTTAATTTATTAAATGCCGGTCACGTGATTTATTTTTCTGGTACTTTAAATAAATTTATCGTCACGTGCATAACAACTAAATAGACAAAAAATATTTTTTTTTTTCTTGCTAATGCGGCAGACGATTGGACATTATTTTGTCTGTAAAAATTTCCCTTACGATATTTTATAAATATATATATATATATATATATATATATATATATTTACATCAATTGTAAAGATTGATAATCGTATTTATTATAAATGTATATATATATATATATATATATATATATATATATATATATATATATATATATATATATATTTGGCATTAATTGCATACTTTGACCGTTGTATTTAATTTGAATGTACTCCGTAGCGAAGCGCGGGTATTCAGCTAGTTATATAATAAATAGTATGTGTAAGAACATATGGGAAGAGCGTTCATGTGATAAGGCGCAATCTGAGTGTATGTTTTCTGTCTTACATAAGAATTGGTCAGATCTGTCTTCCCACTTGTCAGCAAAAATAAGCGAAGCTCGAACCCCCTTCCTCCCCTGAAATGCTTATGTAATACTTGGATGGCCCCCAAGTAAAATGCTTCATGTAACAAATGGTTACATACTAAAAGAAACACAGTTTTCCTCTATACCTTGGAAATTCCATCAAGAGCTTAAAATAATTTCATCACGATGGCAGAATTTTTATGGAGTATGTTTTTCATTATTGGATTTAAAAGCATCTAAAATTAGGAATTTTAAAAAATTCCCCGTGATTTCTAGAATGAAATTTCTCCAACCAATGAATAAGTGAAAACAAAATACGTTTTTTTTTTCTTTTGCGTTTCATTACGTAATTAAATTAAATATATTCATGAAATATACCTTACTTTCTTTTTTTTTAATATAACACGATGTCGCGAAAATTATATTTAAAAATCCTCTACGCAGCTTCATTCCTTTGATCGGGAATTGAATTTTTCAAATTTATATAAAAAAAGAAAAATCTAGCACTTACTGAAATTATTTTATACATTAATTTTCTTAAGTTGACATTTTTTAAACTATAAAATCTCGTGTCTAGAATTATGCACAATAAGAGGCAAGACGGAAGATTCAAACAACATTTACATTTTCCTTTAGAAATAAAAACGTTCTGGGAAGATACGAAGGGAACATTTTTTAGAATCTGGGATTTTTAAAAAAATGTTTTTTGATTTTAGCCTCCTTCCGACGCCTAAAGAAATTATTTGTCAAAAAAAAATGTTGTCTATAAAGTTAAAATTCGCAATGCATTTTCTTTTCAAACATGTAGGAGGCAACTTCCCGATGCATTAGAGACATACTTGAATGTTGCAATATCTTATTCATGAAGGTTGTTCTATCTACTCAATTTTCGATATCTAAAATAGTCAGGGCCCGATTATGAACACTGGGGGCCCCTGGGCAGATGCTATTTGGGGCCCCCCTTACGAACATTTATAAAAATAATAACTTTCCATGGGCTATACATACTATTAGAAGTACTAGGTGCATACACCAAGGGTGTTTTGGGGTCCCCTAGCATCAGGTGGCCCTGGGCAAAGTCCCGATTTGCCCATGCGATAAAAAGGCCCTGAAAATAGTTCATGGGAGAGCTTCGAAAGATGAATCTTTTGTAATCCTTTTAATAGACTTTATTTCACACGTAGACGGACGCACATGAATCACAAACAAAACATGTATATATACTCAAATCAGAATGTGGGGCGATCGTAAATCTCAAACCGAGACACACGTGTGCACATTGTGCCTCTCGGAGCTCAACTGTGTTTTTTCTGGAAGCCAAAACTCGGCGTTGCCACTCCACTCAACTAAACTGCAGATCTCGTGCCGGCGACAAAGGTGTTTAGAAATCATATGACTTAGCTCAGTGTGGTCCAATCCGCGGCCCACCAATTCATTTTTGTTGGCTCTTGCAGTTCTTATTGGAAAAATACTTTAATTTAACATTTGGAAAAAATAGTTTGCTCTTTTTACTGCATTATGTTTGTAAGGTATACACAAGATTCGATTCACAAGAATCGAACTTTTGAGTGAATTAAAGAAGCTGCTTCAGATATGCTAATTTTGGCATACGCGCTTAGTATAAATACCACGCAGCGTCATTAATGAAAAAGGAGTTGTTGTTAAGGTTGAAAAGGTGTTATCCTGCGCTAGTGCTTTACGGGCCAGAAGCTTACGTGGCAGTACTGCTGGTTTGACTTACTGTTCGTGAGTATAAAAATATATTGTTCTTGAAAGCTGTATTTACATTCCGTACAAGTAGTACGCATGCTTATTGCTGTAAAAGCCAATTATATGTGCAGCGAATTCAATAAACATTATTTCATGTATAAACTGTGTTTGTATATAATTCAAATAGAGTGCCACTTCAAATTATATACACCCAAGTCTGGGTAGAAGTGAGCATAGATTCTCTATACTGGCGCCCGAAAAATATATATACCCTGGTAGTTAGCGTTAATTTTGTAACGAACAACATAATTGAAATTAAAAACTGTGTACTGTGTACTTATATTGATAAAATTGTTGCAAGTACTTATATACTATTTAAAAAAATGAGTGTTGTAGAACAAAATCCTGCTGGAAATTTTCCTCGGGTAATTATGGTTCAGCAAATTGCGCCATTCGAAGCCACCTTCAATGGCGGCCCCTCAAGCCAATTCCTAAAGAAAATTGAGCATTACTTTCAGCAACAATGCACCCCAGAGGGGGATAAACTTAAAATTGCTCTAGCCACTTTAAGAGGTAGTGCATATCAGTGGTACACGTGTATGAAAAGCAGTAATCTGATTTTTGACTATTTGTCATTCAAGCAACAGTTTCTTAGTGTTTTTCCAAAGACCTTTAATCAAAGTGAAATTGAAGCGGAAATTTATTCGCTAAGGCAACGTGAAGGTCAGTCTGCATTAGATTTTGCTATGGAAAAGATTTCCAAGTGTGAGGAATATTTAGAGGGAATGACGGAAGCGATAATCTTAAAAATAGTTATCCAACGTTTGAAGCCAAGTGTTCAAGATTTTTTAGATAATCAAACAATTACAAGCAAGGTTACCCTCCTTCAAGCTTTAGCTAAATATGACAATAGACATTTCTTCCCTACCCCTCACCGTCATTCAGGTACGAGAAGTTTTATACAGCCGCGCCAAAATTTTTCGCGAGTTTCAAACCAGCAGCGTAAGCAGTACCGCCGGCAAAATAATAGAAGCGCACGGCGTTATAATGAAATTAGTGCACTTAAAGAAAATATGCAAGCACCTTACTTGCACTGGCAAGTTGATTCACATGATATGGTTCAACCTGTTGAAACTGTGTGGTCAAATGTATTATTTTGTCCGAGTAGTAATCATTATTTTGAGAATAGTGAAAGTCAGGGTATTTTTGTGGCTTATAAAGAAAGTGAGTCTAGCTGGAATAATGCGGTAATTCCAGTACAAATTTCTGAAAATAGGGCCGATACTAATGCTAGTGGTTTAGAAAATAAATCATCGGACACTTCTATTAATGCTATACCTGATATTATTAATGCTATACCTGATATTATTGATGCTATACCTGATATTTTAGATGATATTCACACATCTGTTAATGAAGGAAATTTAGTAGATGACGAAGTATGCGTTACGGAAGTTAGTGAATACTTATTAGTTGACGACAATAAAAATTCTTTAAACGATAGTAGGAACTTGCTAGGTGATGATATTATTTCAAGTTTCCAGCCGAATGGGGATTGTGTAGGCCAGGTTGATAATATGGTTTTAAATAAAGTACATGAAAACCAGACTGAGAATCAGGATGAAAAGTTGACACAGAGTTATACTGTAGGTAGTTTAGCTGATGCTTCGGAAGTTATAGAGAAAGTTTGCAATAAAACGCACGAGTACGAAAAGCTTAATCTTCCTAAAACTGAAGGAGTGTTAAAGAATTTAAATGATAACGATTCTGATATCGCAAGTTTCAAAGAGACTTTTTCGTCAAAAGAGGATAAAACTAAAGTTAAGGGGGATAAAAAACGTGGAAAAGAGCCTTCAGGTTCCAGCATTAAAACTGCTAATACTGAAGTAATTAAGGCGGTAAACAAGAAGTCGTATAAGCACAAATACGAAAAACAGAGTCAGGTTGTTGAAAAACATGACACAAGCAGCGAGATAAAGCCAGTTACTAAACACGTTGGTGCGGCGTATAAGTTTCAAAAAAATAGAATCTGCATTAAAATCTAATGTCTATACTCTAAAAGGTACGGAGAAAAGTAAAGTGTGCACTACAAAACCTCCATCTAAGGATGAACGTGGCACACATAAGGTACACAAGGTTATGAAAAGGAAGAATGACAATTTTAAAGCTCCTTTGCATAAGTACAGGGAACGCAAGATATCAGCCGCCCAGCAAGGTTGGCCTCCTCCCAAGAGACCTCCTGTCCATCGTCAAGCCGGACCAGCGCCTCAGGACCAACGACCTGCTGCACGAAGGATGCCCACACGGTCAACGAACCCCTTTACTAGGACTGCGACCATCAAGAGAGGTTCAGCGGATTGGACAAACTGGTGCAGTGAAGTTGCTGCATTCATGAGGAACAAGTCTTGTATCAATTCTCTTATTCTAACTCCCACCCTTTAATAAAATCGAACCAAATTGGTTTGAAGTTCCCCAGTGTATATACTGTGTAAACATTTGAGGGGAAGTGGTGAGGCACTGAAAAAAAACGGTATACTGTTGTTTTATAAATTTTTGAAGGGGACATGTAGTGAAAAAAAAAATAATACATACTAACTACAGATAACAAACAACTAACATACTAACTTCACAAATCATAACACATGTACATTATAAATTGGGGGAGAGCAGATACAGTCAAGAAATGTCATGCTGTGCAATTGTGTTGTCACTTTTAATTAAAATAGATATTTTAGGGCGCAGTTGGCCAGCCCAGTATCCGCAACTCTGCAAATCCACTGTGTAATGGTATCACCTGGACCCTTCGGGGTTAGTTTTGTAAAATGGTAGTGGCGTTTTTCCCCCACACAACGTGTGGAAGGTTTTTTGGCTTTGCCACCCATTATGTAAAAAGTCAGACCAGCACGCGTTTTCAATTAGTTAACTGAAGCTGTTCAGACCTCAGTTACCTAATTTTTTTTCGAGGGAGGCCAGTGTAAGGTATACACAAGATTCGATTCACAAGAATCGAACTTTTGAGTGAATTAAAGAAGCTGCTTCAGATATGCTAATTTTGGCATACGCGCTTAGTATAAATACCACGCAGCGTCATTAATGAAAAAGGAGTTGTTGTTAAGGTTGAAAAGGTGTTATCCTGCGCTAGTGCTTTACGGGCCAGAAGCTTACGTGGCAGTACTGCTGGTTTGACTTACTGTTCGTGAGTATAAAAATATATTGTTCTTGAAAGCTGTATTTACATTCCGTACAAGTAGTACGCATGCTTATTGCTGTAAAAGCCAATTATATGTGCAGCGAATTCAATAAACATTATTTCATGTATAAACTGTGTTTGTATATAATTCAAATAGAGTGCCACTTCAAATTATATACACCCAAGTCTGGGTAGAAGTGAGCATAGATTCTCTATATGTTTTTAAGACTTAAAATGTAATGACTTAAGGGGACAACGGACGGTCAAATTCGAATTCTTTAAATTTTTCAATTTTAACTCTACATACAAAATGAGAATAATTAATTTTCTATTTTACTACACTGAAAAAATTTAGAATTCGAAATAACGAATTTTTGGTAGAATAATGTATGTTTTTGAAAAAAAAATAAAATTCAAAAATACTAATGTTTTTCAAATTTCTTCATGCGCATTCTATATTAATTAAAATTCTTAAATTTTGTTTTATAACTTTGTGCCTCTCGGAGCTCAACTGTGTTTTTTTTGGAAGCCAAAACTCGGCGTTGCCACTCCACTCAACTAAACTGCAGATCTCGTGCCGGCGACAAAGGTGTTTAGAAATCATATGACTTAGCTCAGTGTGGTCCAATTCGCGACCCACCAATTCATTTTTGTTGGCTCTTGCCCTTCTTATTGGAAAAATATTTTAATTTAACATTTGGAAAAAATAGTTTGCTCTTTTTACTGCATTATGTTTTTAAGACTTAAAATGTAATGACTTAAGGGGACAACGGACGGTCAAATTCGAATTCTTTAAATTTTTCATTTTTAACTCTACATACAAAATGAGAATAATTAATTTTCTATTTTACTACACTGAAAAAATTTAGAATTCGAAATAACGAATTTTTGGTAGAATAATGTCTGTTTTTGAAAAAAGAAAATTCAAAAATACTAATGCTTTTCAAATTGCTTCATGCGCATTCTATATTAATTAAAATTCTTAAATTTTGTTTTATAACTTTGTGCCTCTCGGAGCTCAACTGTGTTTTTTCTGGAAGCCAAAACTCGGCGTTGCCACTCCACTCAACTAAACTGCAGATCTCGTGCCGGCGACAAAGGTGTTTAGAAATCATATGACTTAGCTGAGTGTGGTCAAATTCGCGGCCCACCAATTCATTTTTGTTGGCTCTTGCCCTTCTTATTGGAAAAATACTTTAATTTAACATTTGGAAAAAATAGTTTGCTCTTTTTACTGCATTATGTTTTTAAGACTTAAAATGTAATGACTTAAGGGGACAACGGACGGTCAAATTCGAATTCTTTAAATTTTTCATTTTTAACTCTACATACAAAATGAGAATAATTAATTTTCTATTTTACTACACTGAAAAATTTAGAATTCGAAATAACGAATTTTTGGTAGAATAATGTATGTTTTTGAAAAAAAAAAATTCAAAAATACTAATGCTTTTCAAATTACTTCATGCGCATTCTATATTAATTACAATTCTTAAATTTTGTTTTATAACTTTGTGCCTCTCGGAGCTCAACTGTGTTTTTTCTGGAAGTCAAAACTCGGCGTTGCCATTCCACTCAACTAAACTGCAGATCTCGTGCCGGCGACAAAGGTGTTTAGAAATCATATGACTTAGCTCAGTGTGGTCCAATTCGCGACCCACCAATTCATTTTTGTTGGCTCTTGCCCTTCTTATTGGAAAAATATTTTAATTTAACATTTGGAAAAAATAGTTTGCTCTTTTTACTGCATTATGTTTTTAAGACATAAAATGTAATGACTTAAGGGGACAACGGACGGTCAAATTCGAATTCTTTAAATTTTTCAATTTTAACTCTACATACAAAATTAGAATAATTAATTTTCTATTTTACTACACTGAAAAAATTTAGAATTCGAAATAACGAATTTTTGGTAGAATAATGTATGTTTTTGAAAAAAAAAATTCAAAAATACTAATGCTTTTCAAATTACTTCATGCGCATTCTATATTAATTACAATTCTTAAATTTTGTTTTATAACTTTGTGCCTCTCGGAGCTCAACTGTGTTTTTTCTGGAAGTCAAAACTCGGCGTTGCCACTCCACTCAACTAAACTGCAGATCTCGTGCCGGCGACAAAGGTGTTTAGAAATCATATGACTTAGCTCAGTGTGGTCCAATTCGCGACCCACCAATTCATTTTGTTGGCTCTTGCCCTTCTTATTGGAAAAATATTTTAATTTAACATTTGGAAAAAAATAGTTTGCTCTTTTTACTGCATTATGTTTTAAGACTTAAAATGTAATGACTTAAGGGGACAACGGACGGTCAAATTCGAATTCTTTAAATTTTTCATTTTTAACTCTACATACAAAATGAGAATAATTAATTTTCTATTTTACTACACTGAAAAAATTTAGAATTCGAAATAACGAATTTTTGGTAGAATAATGTCTGTTTTTGAAAAAAGAAAATTCAAAAATACTAATGCTTTTCAAATTGCTTCATGCGCATTCTATATTAATTAAAATTCTTAAATTTTGTTTTATAACTTTGTGCCTCTCGGAGCTCAACTGTGTTTTTTCTGGAAGCCAAAACTCGGCGTTGCCACTCCACTCAACTAAACTGCAGATCTCGTGCCGGCGACAAAGGTGTTTAGAAATCATATGACTTAGCTCAGTGTGGTCCAATTCGCGGCCCACCAATTCATTTTTGTTGGCTCTTGCCCTTCTTATTGGAAAAATACTTTAATTTAACATTTGGAAAAAATAGTTTGCTCTTTTTACTGCATTATGTTTTTAAGACTTAAAATGTAATGACTTAAGGGGACAACGGACGGTCAAATTCGAATTCTTTAAATTTTTCATTTTTAACTCTACATACAAAATGAGAATAATTAATTTTCTATTTTACTACACTGAAAAAATTTAGAATTCGAAATAACGAATTTTTGGTAGAATAATGTCTGTTTTTGAAAAAAGAAAATTCAAAAATACTAATGCTTTTCAAATTACTTCATGCGCATTCTATATTAATTACAATTCTTAAATTTTGTTTTATAACTTTGTGCCTCTCGGAGCTCAACTGTGTTTTTTCTGGAAGTCAAAACTCGGCGTTGCCACTCCACTCAACTAAACTGCAGATCTCGTGTCGGCGACAAAGGTGTTTAGAAATCATATGACTTAGCTCAGTGTGGTCCAATTCGCGACCCACCAATTCATTTTTGTTGGCTCTTGCCCTTCTTATTGGAAAAATATTTTAATTTAACATTTGGAAAAAATAGTTTGCTCTTTTTACTGCATTATGTTTTTAAGACTTAAAATGTAATGACTTAAGGGGACAACGGACGGTCAAATTCGAATTCTTTAAATTTTTCATTTTTAACTCTACATACAAAATGAGAATAATTAATTTTCTATTTTACTACACTGAAAAAATTTAGAATTCGAAATAACGAATTTTTGGTAGAATAATGTCTGTTTTTGAAAAAAGAAAATTCAAAAATACTAATGCTTTTCAAATTGCTTCATGCGCATTCTATATTAATTAAAATTCTTAAATTTTGTTTTATAACATTGTGCCTCTCGGAGCTCAACTGTGTTTTTTCTGGAAGCCAAAACTCGGCGTTGCCACTCCACTCAACTAAACTGCAGATCTCGTGCCGGCGACAAAGGTGTTTAGAAATCATATGACTTAGCTCAGTGTGGTCCAATTCGCGGCCCACCAATTCATTTTTGTTGGCTCTTGCCCTTCTTATTGGAAAAATACTTTAATTTAACATTTGGAAAAAATAGTTTGCTCTTTTTACTGCATTATGTTTTTAAGACTTAAAATGTAATGACTTAAGGGGACAACGGACGGTCAAATTCGAATTCTTTAAATTTTTCATTTTTAACTCTACATACAAAATGAGAATAATTAATTTTCTATTTTACTACACTGAAAAAATTTAGAATTCGAAATAACGAATTTTTGGTAGAATAATGTCTGTTTTTGAAAAAAAAATAAAATTCAAAAATACTAATGTTTTTCAAATTGCTTCATGCGCATTCTATATTAATTAAAATTCTTAAATTTTGTTTTATAACTTTGTGCCTCTCGGAGCTCAACTGTGTTTTTTTTGGAAGCCAAAACTCGGCGTTGCCACTCCACTCAACTAAACTGCAGATCTCGTGCCGGCGACAAAGGTGTTTAGAAATCATATGACTTAGCTCAGTGTGGTCCAATTCGCGGCCCACCAATTCATTTTTGTTGGCTCTTGCCCTTCTTATTGGAAAAATATTTTAATTTAACATTTGGAAAAAATAGTTTGCTCTTTTTACTGCATTATGTTTTTAAGACTTAAAATGTAATGACTTAAGGGGACAACGGACGGTCAAATTCGAATTCTTTAAATTTTTCATTTTTAACTCTACATACAAAATGAGAATAATTAATTTTCTATTTTACTACACTGAAAAAATTTAGAATTCGAAATAACGAATTTTTGGTAGAATAATGTCTGTTTTGAAAAAAAAATAAAATTCAAAAATACTAATGTTTTTCAAATTTCTTCATGCGCATTCTATATTAATTAAAATTCTTAAATTTTGTTTTATAACTTTGTGCCTCTCGGAGCTCAACTGTGTTTTTTTTGGAAGCCAAAACTCGGCGTTGCCACTCCACTCAACTAAACTGCAGATCTCGTGCCGGCGACAAAGGTGTTTAGAAATCATATGACTTAGCTCAGTGTGGTCCAATCCGCGGCCCACCAATTCATTTTTGTTGGCTCTTGCCCTTCTTATTGGAAAAATATTTTAATTTAACATTTGGAAAAAATAGTTTGCTCTTTTTACTGCATTATGTTTTTAAGACTTAAAATGTAATGACTTAAGGGGACAACGGACGGTCAAATTCGAATTCTTTAAATTTTTCATTTTTAACTCTACATACAAAATGAGAATAATTAATTTTCTATTTTACTACACTGAAAAAATTTAGAATTCGAAATAACGAATTTTTGGTAGAATAATGTCTGTTTTTGAAAAAAAAATAAAATTCAAAAATACTAATGTTTTTCAAATTGCTTCATGCGCATTCTATATTAATTAAAATTCTTAAATTTTGTTTTATAAGTTTACCATATGTATATAAATATAAATGTGCATTTAATACTTTTTTTTGTATGAATCTAAAGTCTTAAATATTTTTTTTATCCTGCCTGTTATTTTTTAATGTTTTTTCTTCATTTTATGGCCTATAAATTTGAAACATATTTGTGATTTCAAAGAATTATGCACAGTTTTATGACAAACACTTCCATTAACAATTCTGAGAAATTTGGAAGATATCAGGAGAAAATGTACACGCATGGAACCTTTTGAAAAATTCTAGCATCTTTGAAGAATTTTTTGATAAACAGGTCTTATTCCTACACAAAATACTTATTTGTGAATTCTAAGAATCTTTAATATAGTAGAAAAGAATATTAATTATACTCATGGGGTATATAGAGTAAAATATTGAAAATTAAAGAAGAACGAGATTGAAGGTCCCTTGTACCCTTAAATGTAATGTCGTTACTTAAAATTGTAGCGGCCATATAACGGCCATATTATCTCTGCAAATGTTATCGCTGTTTGGCAGTACATACGTGTGCGAAAGTGCTTTTTCTGCTCTCAAACAAGTTAAGTCAAAAATGAGAAATCCAATTGAAAGTGCTTCATTGGAATCGAGCCTGAGACTTTGCATTACTGAACTTACAATGGACATTGATAAACTTGTATCAGGAAAACAGTGCCAATCATCACATTGATTTCTCGACTGTAAAATGAGGTGGTATATTAAACTAGTATATTAAACTTCTTTTAATATAAATTTTAATAAAAGTTTTTGAATATAATACGTAATTCGTTTTCTTTCTGGAATGTCTCTGGTCATCACATTCCTGTACTACAGATTCATTGGCACTCGGGTTAAAGTTGGACCACACTGACTTAGCTGATGAGAAAATTTCCTTCAACATGTCTACAGCATAATAAGTATTGCTCAACATGTTTACTATGTTTTTAGATAAAAGCTCAGCTATATGTATTAGTTTAATAATTCTACGGGTACGTACACTTTCGATAAATTTTAATTGAAGAAACTTAAGATCACTTAAGATATTTTTTTTAAATCAGTTTTTCCCTTTTTAGGAATATTTCGGTGATTTTTAGAAATATTTTTAAAGTTTTCCTTCAAAACTCAGGTAAGTGTCACAGTAGTATATATTATAAAGGAAATTAAAATGCATTTATTTTAATTGAGTGAAGGGTCAATGGCGTAAGCACTCAGTTGCACTGAAAATTTATAGACAATTCACTATATTTTAAAATGTTATGAAATTTTTATCATAATTCTATTTGTTTTCGTGATTGTATATCCCATTTTAACTACAAATATAAGTATTTAACCAGTACCATATATTTTTGGAAAAAAGTGCTCCGAACGTACGCAGATACTTTAAGCGTCTTTACACACACCAGCTGCCAAAACGAAATTCAACAATTATTTTCAAATCTCGTACAATCACAACTTTTCTATTTCATACCTAAGATACAATAGAAACACATATTTCAAAATTTTCATTTTATATTTTCCTTTAAAAGCTTCTTTTATGGCAGGGTATTTATTTCCATACGATGACAACTAGCAGGTATAAAAATTAATTTTTAGAATTTTTAAAATTAAAGGGGGGATTCACTCAATACAGGCCCCAAATATTCTGTATTAACTCCCGCTAGGATGAAGCAAGCGGAAGCACAAAAAAAAATACGCTTCATACCTTTATGTATGTGCAATGATTTGCGATGTTGTAAGTGAACTACGTTTTCTGTCAGACACGTTTCGACTCCATGGTCCTGAATGTATCGGCAAGGATATGGCGGGGATAACAACGGACTTGTTCCGACAGACATTTCCCAAAAGTATGGCGGTGTAAGATCCAGCTTCCGTGGTGGCCAAAGGCCGTTATAAATTACCCTGTTGTTGAAAAAGGACTTAATATCCGTCATGCTCCTATCCGATGTGTGGCACGCTGTCCCATCTTGCTGAAATTAACCTTCTGTGAACTGACTTACTAGTTGACTTACTAGCTCACGAACTGTTCAAAAATGTCCAGGTACACATAGGTGTTCACGGTTGTGTCAAAGGAAATGGGGACTATGATGCACAACCGAGACCACCACACACCAACTTTTTGATCAGGGAGCGGTGTTTGGCGAGTGACAAACGGACTTTGAGCGGTCCATAGACGGATGGTTTGCGAGTTAACATAACCCGACAAATGGAACCACGCCTACCCAGGTACCATGTGACGTGATGCGTCATCTACTGAGGAGCACATCTACGTTCTTTCGCTCAGATTGCTTCACCCGAGCGCGAGTTATTACAAAATATTCAAGACCTCTTTAGAGTGAATCGTCCTGTAAAAAATCGTGTCTCTAAAATAAAGCCGTGTCCCGCTGGCCGTTCAGATTGCCGAACAAGCGATGTTCATGTCGTCTACCAAATGGCTGCCCATACCATCACGCCATGTGCAGGGCCCGTATGTCGATAACGAATACAAGCTGGCCACGTGCGTTCTCCTCGGTGCCTCCGGACACGGATAATTCATTCCTGATGCTGCTCGCACAACCGGGACTCGTCTGAAAACACGACGTAGTGCCACTCCTGTACCCAATTTTGTCCTTCACCGCACCACTGTCGCCGCTAGTTTCTATGCTGCAGTTGTAACGGAAATTAGTTGTATTTTTCATATGTAGAGGGCGTTAGTCGTCCAGTGTCTTATGTGAATTCAAAAATGCTTTGTCTTTAATATTCTTCAGTGTCAAAACGTTTTTTTTTTTTTGTTTGTTGAACCACCGAGCTTGAGTATGGACGTCCGTTTAATGGCCGATCATATAATAAAGGAATATTAACCAGGAAATGACTAGGCAGATTTTATTTGAGTCTGGTTAAATCTTTTTGTTAAAGCAGTGTCAAGGGAAGCCGCGATAATGGTCACCGAGCAGACAGGCCGTGCTGCTCCAGATTAAATTATTTTTTCCTAACTAACATTCTTATCAAGTTTTCTGAAAAATCAGTAACGCAATTTCCCTTATACAAAAACGCGGCATTTTCTGAGGATCCTGTATTTATATGTATTTTAAATAATTTAAATTTAAATAATCTAAAATTTTTATAAAGTTAAAATCTTGAGTCAATATGAATATTGGTGATGGCAATTTCGCCTTTCGCAACAACAAACATCAAAATTCATACCGATTTGGCCCGCCATCATTTATATTTTCTCATGTGGTCCCCGGATTGTTTTGAGTTAGCCTCCCCTGTTAAGAAGCATGCATTTTAAAAAATAACTTCGGAAAATGAATTTGGAGGGGAATTATGATATCGTTAAAATTTGAAAATTAAATATAGTAACTTTAATTTAACTTCAAGTAATCTTAAAAAATTGTGCATGTATTAGCTTATTTGTATTTTTTATTATTAATAATAAATACATATATATATATATATACATATATATATATATATATATATATATATATATATATATATATATATATATATATATATATATATATATATATATATATATATATATATATATATATATATTTATATATCTGCGTTTCTTTCGATGCAATCTGTATTTATTACATTTTTCTCGCTTGGTACTTGTAAGGTACTTAACATAATGCTCTAGAAAATAATATATGAAGATTTCCCAAAACAATTTTTCTCTTTATAGAGTTTTACGGAATACTTATATTATTACGTGCAAATGAGAAAATATTAATTATCTATATATATATAAAACAGTTCCGTAACTAACTCATTGACATACAACGCACAGACCAAACCACTGGACCTAAAGGGCTGACATTTGGCATGGTGATTCTTCTTATGGTGTAGGGGTGCACTAAGAAAGATTTTTGAAAAATACTTCTTAGATTTTTTAAATTAAATTTTTAAGCTGTTTTTGTTAGTTTTTTTTAAGTTTGCATTTAAAATAATATCGTGAGGGTTATAAAATGTATATCACAAGAAAGATCCTAAAAATTCCTTTAAAATGAAATCTTTTTCGAACCTTTACTTCAATTTTCTGAATTTTGATGAATTTTTAAAGGTTAATTTTTAGAATTTAATTTCTTAAATACGGATCACGTGATTCCTTTTTCTGGTTCTTTAAATAAATGTATCGTCACGTGCATAACAACTAAATAGACAAAAAAATATTCTTTTTCTTTCTAATGCAGCAGAAG
The DNA here is from genome assembly GCA_907164885.2 of Dolomedes plantarius. Classification (NCBI taxonomy): domain Eukaryota; kingdom Metazoa; phylum Arthropoda; class Arachnida; order Araneae; family Dolomedidae; genus Dolomedes; species Dolomedes plantarius. The sequence continues at coordinate 3,753 of CAJRAI020000203.1, read as the reverse complement.
ATTGGATATTATCCAAAAAAAATAAATATCCCTTACGATTTTTTTATAAATATATATACAGTGGCTCCCAAAAGTGTTCGTACACTTACGATTTTCAATGAAATAGGGGTCTATCCATTAATTAAATTGAATATTTCAGAATGCGAATTCAATAATAAAATCTATAATCTATTTTTATCAAAATTACATTAAATATTTTTGAAACATATTAAAACTTTATTTTTAAGAAACCAGTAATCAAAAAGTAACAAAAAATTTATTCTCGCAAAAGTCATCGTACACTGAAATATTTTCGGATAAATTCATAATTAAAATTATCGTCTGGACCTTTATTTTTATTTTTGAATAGTGGTGGCATTTAAAATATCGTTTGGCTTTAATTTTTGCTTGCCTACTCCGTAATATTCTATTTATTATTTAAAAATGGCTCGTAGTCGTGAAGAAACAACAAACAGCTTTCGAAAATTGATTATGTTTCATCATATTAGTAGTAAATCAGTTCGGAATATTGCAAAATTACTTAATTTATCCCATTCTACTGTGCAGTATGTGATAAAACACTTTAAAGAAAAAAATCGGATAGAAAACAAGGTAAGGAAAGGTCGTCCGGTAAAGTTAACAAAACATGAACGGAGATTTATAATTAAAAAATTTGTAAAAAATCCGCGTTTGAGTGCTGTAAAAGTTTCTGCAGAATTTAATGAAACATTTTCTACTTCAATTTCACCTGAAACTGTTCGAGTTTTTAGAACAGCTGGATTACATCGGCGTTCTGGCCGTAGAAAATTTTTTGTGAGAAAAACAGAAACTTAGGCTTTCTTGCGCATTATCAATGATAAATAAGTCCTAAACGTATTGCATTAATGTCTTATTTGCCGATGAAGCAAGTTTAACATGTTTGGATCTGAAGGGCGTATAATTGTACGGAGAAGAAAAAATGAGGAACTTAATCCCAAGATCTTAGTAGGAATAGATAAGCATGGTGGTGGAGGTGTCCTTGTGTGGGGGTTGCATGTCAGCATCAGGACTAGGTATTTTGGTATTTATTGATGGCATAATGAATCATGCTGTTTATATAAATATTTTTAGAGACAATTTAAAATTATCAGCCCAAAATTTGGGTATTGGAAACAACTTTGTTTTTTATCAAGATAACAATCCTAATTACACGACTCTCAACGTTCGCCTCTGGTGTCTCTATAATTGTCCACAAATTTTGAAAACACCACCTCAATCGCCAGATTTAAACCCAATAGAACATATTTGGAGAGAAATGGTGGTTCGATTACGAAAACACGACATTCACACGAAAAGAGAACTAAAAACAATTTTGATGGAAGAATGGATGAACATTTATGCAGGAATTACAAAAGAACTAGTGCAATTTATTCCCAGACGTTTGAAAGCTGTTGTGGATGCTGAAGAATATCCTACTAGATATTAATTTAACGAAAAATTAAAATATTTACTAATATATAGATATTTTTTACAAGTGTACCATAACTTTTGTGAGAAAAAGTTTTTATTATTTTTTGATTGCTGGTTTCTTAAAAATAAAGTTTTACTATGTTTTCTAAATATTTCATGTAGTTAAGTTTAGAATATGTTATAGATTTTATTATTAAATACCCGTTCTGAAATATTTATTTTAATTAATCGATAGGCCCCTATTTCAATGAAAATCGTAAGTGTACGTACATTTTTGTTAGCCACTGTATATATATATATATATATATATATATATATATATATATATATATTTCTACATCAATTGTATACAATGATCGTCGCATTTATTATAAATATATATATTTATTTTTTTGGCATTAATTGCATACATTGACAGTTGTATTTAATTTGAATGTACTCCGTAGCGAAGCGCGCTTTTTCAGCTAGCCGTTTATAAAACTAGACAGACAATATAATCATTATACAGCACTTTTCGCTAAAGAGATGACAGCTGGAAATTCTGATAATTTTTAAGCTTCTGCTTGCTTTGAAACATCCTTTTTCAACGAAGCAGGAGGAATGAGATAAAATCTATTCCTATAATAAAATTGCTTTTTAATTTCATTATTAAATTATAAATGATGTGATTACATGAAATATAGATTATGTGAATCATATATGTGAGTTTAAAAAATTATATTAAGAAGTATCTCTCATTATGTTATTGAGAAAAAAACTGAAATGTATTAATGTATAATACAGATCCAAACAGTTTTCACAATAAATGAAAGTTTTGGCTGCGGTCCAAGAAAGTCAGATGCTTTTACAAATGGTGAAACTTTTGCAACGACGTCTGAAATTAAAGATAAAAAATTGCATTTATTATTCAGAAATGTTCTACAAAGATTTTCAAGATGGGGGAAAGTCTATTTTTAAGAGAATTCTTTCAAACTCTATAAAGGCTTTTTCTAAAGTCAGCTTTTATCAAATAAAATAAGATATATTACTTAAAATATTAGAGTGCACTATCCTTTTAGTGTTTTTTTGTTGTTTGCTATCTATGTCTTCTAATCGGAGAATAAATATTTTAAACCGTCTAGACACGTGTTTCTGATTTGAATTAAAATGTGCTTATCAGCACAATACTGGGATTAACGCTTGTAAAATGCAAGGGTGCCGAAAAATGCATCGCACCTGCCGTAAAATCTTTGAAATTTTTAAATAAAACATTGAAATGTTCTGGGTGCGTATTATAGTTCAATTTTAAATTTTTCCGAAAATTTCGCGCAAAATTATGTATGCCTATTATACACGTGTGCATATTATAGTCAAAATTTTACGGTATTTAAATTGCAATCTTCTCTTCTTCTAACACTAATGAAATTGGATTATTCGGTAACTCCACGTTCATATTGAATGTGTCGAAGTCGGGCATTGAAAATAATGCAATCATTTCGTTTTCTCTAAAAAAGTGCAATTTAGTATATGTGATGTGCAGAAGAGAGAAATGATTTTTTTTTTTTATTTCGTGTAATAGAGATAAACTGTTAAATGTGATGATAGAGCATCCATATAGAGTAGATTGTCTATTTTTATTAAATTACGTTCAAACTATTTTCTACTATATATATATATATATATATATATATATATATATATATATATATATATATATATATATATATATATATATATATATATATATATATATATATATATATATATATATATAATGTCGTGACTTGGACGAATGACAGAAATCAACTCCTTTAATTTAACACGTTTATTAATTCCATTAGCTGCAACATAACCATGCTGGTTTAGAGAACAGCACGTATCACCAACACACAAAGTTTCTAGCAGTACCGAGAAAATCTAAAAATCACTCTTTACTTTACTCGTTGCCAACCAAGGACAGCAACCGTGTCCAGCAGGTCATTCGGTGAGAACCGCATCCCCTACAAACTCCTGACTCGTCGGGGGATTCGTCGGGGGTCGTACTCAAAGTGAGAGACAAGTCATTAAAAATAGTAATTACTGGATCTATTTCTTACATAATATATATATATATATATATGTATGTATGTATGTATATATGTATGTATGTATGTATGTATGTATATATATATATATATATATATATATATATATATATATATATATATATGTATGTATGTATGTATGTATGTATGTATGTATGTATGTATATATATATATATACATATATATATATATATATATATATATATATGTATATATATGTATGTATGTATGTATGTATGTATGTATGTATATATATATATA
>CAJRAI020000202.1:0-46897 GCA_907164885.2 Dolomedes plantarius | reverse complement strand
GAAACTTTCGGATCGTGCGGTAATTACAATAATTACGGCGGTAAGTCAAAATCGCACATACGCCGATAAGCGTATTTCGCTCCCAAACGCATTCTGAAACCTGAATGTGAGGCTGACAAAAAAAATTACCGTCCGAATTTAATTAAATTGCAGACACGGCACGTACCCCCGAGCAGAAGAAAGGGGGAAGTGCAATTTAATTTCTATTTTTATTATTTTTCGAGATTTTACCACATTTCGATTTTCGCTCTATAGCCGCCATAGTTACCGAAATGTGCGATAATTGAATTGGTCCTAACTCCTTCAATTTTTGACTCACAGCTTAGAAACGGGATGCTATAGTTCAGTGCGCGGGTACAAAAGCCGACGCAATCGAAAACTTTCGGATCGTGCGGTAATTACAATAATTACGGCGGTAAGTCAAAATCGCACATACGCCGATAAGCGTATTTCGCTCCCAAACGCATTCTGAAACCTGAATGTGAGGCTGACAAAAAAAATTACCGTCCGAATTTAATTAAATTGCAGACACGGCACGTACCCCCGAGCAGAAGAAAGGGGGAAGTGCAATTTAATTTCTATTTTTATTATTTTTCGAGATTTTACCACATTTCGATTTTCGCTCTATAGCCGCCATAGTTACCGAAATGTGCGATAATTGAATTGGTCCTAACTCCTTCAATTTTTGACTCACAGCTTAGAAACGGGATGCTATAGTTCAGTGCGCGGGTACAAAAGCCGACGCAATCGAAAACTTTCGGATCGTGCGGTAATTACAATAATTACGGCGGTAAGTCAAAATCGCACATACGCCGATAAGCGTATTTCGCTCCCAAACGCATTCTGAAACCTGAATGTGAGGCTGACAAAAAAAATTACCGTCCGAATTTAATTAAATTGCAGACACGGCACGTACCCCCGAGCAGAAGAAAGGGGGAAGTGCAATTTAATTTCTATTTTTATTATTTTTCGAGATTTTACCACATTTCGATTTTCGCTCTATAGCCGCCATAGTTACCGAAATGTGCGATAATTGAATTGGTCCTAACTCCTTCAATTTTTGACTCACAGCTTAGAAACGGGATGCTATAGTTCAGTGCGCGGGTACAAAAGCCGACGCAATCGAAAACTTTCGGATCGTGCGGTAATTACAATAATTACGGCGGTAAGTCAAAATCGCACATACGCCGATAAGCGTATTTCGCTCCCAAACGCATTCTGAAACCTGAATGTGAGGCTGACAAAAAAAATTACCGTCCGAATTTAATTAAATTGCAGACACGGCACGTACCCCCGAGCAGAAGAAAGGGGGAAGTGCAATTTAATTTCTATTTTTATTATTTTTCGAGATTTTACCACATTTCGATTTTCGCTCTATAGCCGCCATAGTTACCGAAATGTGCGATAATTGAATTGGTCCTAACTCCTTCAATTTTTGACTCACAGCTTAGAAACGGGATGCTATAGTTCAGTGCGCGGGTACAAAAGCCGACGCAATCGAAAACTTTCGGATCGTGCGGTAATTACAATAATTACGGCGGTAAGTCAAAATCGCACATACGCCGATAAGCGTATTTCGCTCCCAAACGCATTCTGAAACCTGAATGTGAGGCTGACAAAAAAAATTACCGTCCGAATTTAATTAAATTGCAGACACGGCACGTACCCCCGAGCAGAAGAAAGGGGGAAGTGCAATTTAATTTCTATTTTTATTATTTTTCGAGATTTTACCACATTTCGATTTTCGCTCTATAGCCGCCATAGTTACCGAAATGTGCGATAATTGAATTGGTCCTAACTCCTTCAATTTTTGACTCACAGCTTAGAAACGGGATGCTATAGTTCAGTGCGCGGGTACAAAAGCCGACGCAATCGAAAACTTTCGGATCGTGCGGTAATTACAATAATTACGGCGGTAAGTCAAAATCGCACATACGCCGATAAGCGTATTTCGCTCCCAAACGCATTCTGAAACCTGAATGTGAGGCTGACAAAAAAAATTACCGTCCGAATTTAATTAAATTGCAGACACGGCACGTACCCCCGAGCAGAAGAAAGGGGGAAGTGCAATTTAATTTCTATTTTTATTATTTTTCGAGATTTTACCACATTTCGATTTTCGCTCTATAGCCGCCATAGTTACCGAAATGTGCGATAATTGAATTGGTCCTAACTCCTTCAATTTTTGACTCACAGCTTAGAAACGGGATGCTATAGTTCAGTGCGCGGGTACAAAAGCCGACGCAATCGAAAACTTTCGGATCGTGCGGTAATTACAATAATTACGGCGGTAAGTCAAAATCGCACATACGCCGATAAGCGTATTTCGCTCCCAAACGCATTCTGAAACCTGAATGTGAGGCTGACAAAAAAAATTACCGTCCGAATTTAATTAAATTGCAGACACGGCACGTACCCCCGAGCAGAAGAAAGGGGGAAGTGCAATTTAATTTCTATTTTTATTATTTTTCGAGATTTTACCACATTTCGATTTTCGCTCTATAGCCGCCATAGTTACCGAAATGTGCGATAATTGAATTGGTCCTAACTCCTTCAATTTTTGACTCACAGCTTAGAAACGGGATGCTATAGTTCAGTGCGCGGGTACAAAAGCCGACGCAATCGAAAACTTTCGGATCGTGCGGTAATTACAATAATTACGGCGGTAAGTCAAAATCGCACATACGCCGATAAGCGTATTTCGCTCCCAAACGCATTCTGAAACCTGAATGTGAGGCTGACAAAAAAAATTACCGTCCGAATTTAATTAAATTGCAGACACGGCACGTACCCCCGAGCAGAAGAAAGGGGGAAGTGCAATTTAATTTCTATTTTTATTATTTTTCGAGATTTTACCACATTTCGATTTTCGCTCTATAGCCGCCATAGTTACCGAAATGTGCGATAATTGAATTGGTCCTAACTCCTTCAATTTTTGACTCACAGCTTAGAAACGGGATGCTATAGTTCAGTGCGCGGGTACAAAAGCCGACGCAATCGAAAACTTTCGGATCGTGCGGTAATTACAATAATTACGGCGGTAAGTCAAAATCGCACATACGCCGATAAGCGTATTTCGCTCCCAAACGCATTCTGAAACCTGAATGTGAGGCTGACAAAAAAAATTACCGTCCGAATTTAATTAAATTGCAGACACGGCACGTACCCCCGAGCAGAAGAAAGGGGGAAGTGCAATTTAATTTCTATTTTTATTATTTTTCGAGATTTTACCACATTTCGATTTTCGCTCTATAGCCGCCATAGTTACCGAAATGTGCGATAATTGAATTGGTCCTAACTCCTTCAATTTTTGACTCACAGCTTAGAAACGGGATGCTATAGTTCAGTGCGCGGGTACAAAAGCCGACGCAATCGAAAACTTTCGGATCGTGCGGTAATTACAATAATTACGGCGGTAAGTCAAAATCGCACATACGCCGATAAGCGTATTTCGCTCCCAAACGCATTCTGAAACCTGAATGTGAGGCTGACAAAAAAAATTACCGTCCGAATTTAATTAAATTGCAGACACGGCACGTACCCCCGAGCAGAAGAAAGGGGGAAGTGCAATTTAATTTCTATTTTTATTATTTTTCGAGATTTTACCACATTTCGATTTTCGCTCTATAGCCGCCATAGTTACCGAAATGTGCGATAATTGAATTGGTCCTAACTCCTTCAATTTTTGACTCACAGCTTAGAAACGGGATGCTATAGTTCAGTGCGCGGGTACAAAAGCCGACGCAATCGAAAACTTTCGGATCGTGCGGTAATTACAATAATTACGGCGGTAAGTCAAAATCGCACATACGCCGATAAGCGTATTTCGCTCCCAAACGCATTCTGAAACCTGAATGTGAGGCTGACAAAAAAAATTACCGTCCGAATTTAATTAAATTGCAGACACGGCACGTACCCCCGAGCAGAAGAAAGGGGGAAGTGCAATTTAATTTCTATTTTTATTATTTTTCGAGATTTTACCACATTTCGATTTTCGCTCTATAGCCGCCATAGTTACCGAAATGTGCGATAATTGAATTGGTCCTAACTCCTTCAATTTTTGACTCACAGCTTAGAAACGGGATGCTATAGTTCAGTGCGCGGGTACAAAAGCCGACGCAATCGAAAACTTTCGGATCGTGCGGTAATTACAATAATTACGGCGGTAAGTCAAAATCGCACATACGCCGATAAGCGTATTTCGCTCCCAAACGCATTCTGAAACCTGAATGTGAGGCTGACAAAAAAAATTACCGTCCGAATTTAATTAAATTGCAGACACGGCACGTACCCCCGAGCAGAAGAAAGGGGGAAGTGCAATTTAATTTCTATTTTTATTATTTTTCGAGATTTTACCACATTTCGATTTTCGCTCTATAGCCGCCAGTTACCGAAATGTGCGATAATTGAATTGGTCCTAACTCCTTCAATTTTTGACTCACAGCTTAGAAACGGGATGCTATAGTTCAGTGCGCGGGTACAAAAGCCGACGCAATCGAAAACTTTCGGATCGTGCGGTAATTACAATAATTACGGCGGTAAGTCAAAATCGCACATACGCCGATAAGCGTATTTCGCTCCCAAACGCATTCTGAAACCTGAATGTGAGGCTGACAAAAAAAATTACCGTCCGAATTTAATTAAATTGCAGACACGGCACGTACCCCCGAGCAGAAGAAAGGGGGAAGTGCAATTTAATTTCTATTTTTATTATTTTTCGAGATTTTACCACATTTCGATTTTCGCTCTATAGCCGCCATAGTTACCGAAATGTGCGATAATTGAATTGGTCCTAACTCCTTCAATTTTTGACTCACAGCTTAGAAACGGGATGCTATAGTTCAGTGCGCGGGTACAAAAGCCGACGCAATCGAAAACTTTCGGATCGTGCGGTAATTACAATAATTACGGCGGTAAGTCAAAATCGCACATACGCCGATAAGCGTATTTCGCTCCCAAACGCATTCTGAAACCTGAATGTGAGGCTGACAAAAAAAATTACCGTCCGAATTTAATTAAATTGCAGACACGGCACGTACCCCCGAGCAGAAGAAAGGGGGAAGTGCAATTTAATTTCTATTTTTATTATTTTTCGAGATTTTACCACATTTCGATTTTCGCTCTATAGCCGCCATAGTTACCGAAATGTGCGATAATTGAATTGGTCCTAACTCCTTCAATTTTTGACTCACAGCTTAGAAACGGGATGCTATAGTTCAGTGCGCGGGTACAAAAGCCGACGCAATCGAAAACTTTCGGATCGTGCGGTAATTACAATAATTACGGCGGTAAGTCAAAATCGCACATACGCCGATAAGCGTATTTCGCTCCCAAACGCATTCTGAAACCTGAATGTGAGGCTGACAAAAAAAATTACCGTCCGAATTTAATTAAATTGCAGACACGGCACGTACCCCCGAGCAGAAGAAAGGGGGAAGTGCAATTTAATTTCTATTTTTATTATTTTTCGAGATTTTACCACATTTCGATTTTCGCTCTATAGCCGCCATAGTTACCGAAATGTGCGATAATTGAATTGGTCCTAACTCCTTCAATTTTTGACTCACAGCTTAGAAACGGGATGCTATAGTTCAGTGCGCGGGTACAAAAGCCGACGCAATCGAAAACTTTCGGATCGTGCGGTAATTACAATAATTACGGCGGTAAGTCAAAATCGCACATACGCCGATAAGCGTATTTCGCTCCCAAACGCATTCTGAAACCTGAATGTGAGGCTGACAAAAAAAATTACCGTCCGAATTTAATTAAATTGCAGACACGGCACGTACCCCCGAGCAGAAGAAAGGGGGAAGTGCAATTTAATTTCTATTTTTATTATTTTTCGAGATTTTACCACATTTCGATTTTCGCTCTATAGCCGCCATAGTTACCGAAATGTGCGATAATTGAATTGGTCCTAACTCCTTCAATTTTTGACTCACAGCTTAGAAACGGGATGCTATAGTTCAGTGCGCGGGTACAAAAGCCGACGCAATCGAAAACTTTCGGATCGTGCGGTAATTACAATAATTACGGCGGTAAGTCAAAATCGCACATACGCCGATAAGCGTATTTCGCTCCCAAACGCATTCTGAAACCTGAATGTGAGGCTGACAAAAAAAATTACCGTCCGAATTTAATTAAATTGCAGACACGGCACGTACCCCCGAGCAGAAGAAAGGGGGAAGTGCAATTTAATTTCTATTTTTATTATTTTTCGAGATTTTACCACATTTCGATTTTCGCTCTATAGCCGCCATAGTTACCGAAATGTGCGATAATTGAATTGGTCCTAACTCCTTCAATTTTTGACTCACAGCTTAGAAACGGGATGCTATAGTTCAGTGCGCGGGTACAAAAGCCGACGCAATCGAAAACTTTCGGATCGTGCGGTAATTACAATAATTACGGCGGTAAGTCAAAATCGCACATACGCCGATAAGCGTATTTCGCTCCCAAACGCATTCTGAAACCTGAATGTGAGGCTGACAAAAAAAATTACCGTCCGAATTTAATTAAATTGCAGACACGGCACGTACCCCCGAGCAGAAGAAAGGGGGAAGTGCAATTTAATTTCTATTTTTATTATTTTTCGAGATTTTACCACATTTCGATTTTCGCTCTATAGCCGCCATAGTTACCGAAATGTGCGATAATTGAATTGGTCCTAACTCCTTCAATTTTTGACTCACAGCTTAGAAACGGGATGCTATAGTTCAGTGCGCGGGTACAAAAGCCGACGCAATCGAAAACTTTCGGATCGTGCGGTAATTACAATAATTACGGCGGTAAGTCAAAATCGCACATACGCCGATAAGCGTATTTCGCTCCCAAACGCATTCTGAAACCTGAATGTGAGGCTGACAAAAAAAATTACCGTCCGAATTTAATTAAATTGCAGACACGGCACGTACCCCCGAGCAGAAGAAAGGGGGAAGTGCAATTTAATTTCTATTATTATTATTTTTCGAGATTTTACCACATTTCGATTTTCGCTCTATAGCCGCCATAGTTACCGAAATGTGCGATAATTGAATTGGTCCTAACTCCTTCAATTTTTGACTCACAGCTTAGAAACGGGATGCTATAGTTCAGTGCGCGGGTACAAAAGCCGACGCAATCGAAAACTTTCGGATCGTGCGGTAATTACAATAATTACGGCGGTAAGTCAAAATCGCACATACGCCGATAAGCGTATTTCGCTCCCAAACGCATTCTGAAACCTGAATGTGAGGCTGACAAAAAAAATTACCGTCCGAATTTAATTAAATTGCAGACACGGCACGTACCCCCGAGCAGAAGAAAGGGGGAAGTGCAATTTAATTTCTATTTTTATTATTTTTCGAGATTTTACCACATTTCGATTTTCGCTCTATAGCCGCCAGTTACCGAAATGTGCGATAATTGAATTGGTCCTAACTCCTTCAATTTTTGACTCACAGCTTAGAAACGGGATGCTATAGTTCAGTGCGCGGGTACAAAAGCCGACGCAATCGAAAACTTTCGGATCGTGCGGTAATTACAATAATTACGGCGGTAAGTCAAAATCGCACATACGCCGATAAGCGTATTTCGCTCCCAAACGCATTCTGAAACCTGAATGTGAGGCTGACAAAAAAAATTACCGTCCGAATTTAATTAAATTGCAGACACGGCACGTACCCCCGAGCAGAAGAAAGGGGGAAGTGCAATTTAATTTCTATTTTTATTATTTTTCGAGATTTTACCACATTTCGATTTTCGCTCTATAGCCGCCATAGTTACCGAAATGTGCGATAATTGAATTGGTCCTAACTCCTTCAATTTTTGACTCACAGCTTAGAAACGGGATGCTATAGTTCAGTGCGCGGGTACAAAAGCCGACGCAATCGAAAACTTTCGGATCGTGCGGTAATTACAATAATTACGGCGGTAAGTCAAAATCGCACATACGCCGATAAGCGTATTTCGCTCCCAAACGCATTCTGAAACCTGAATGTGAGGCTGACAAAAAAAATTACCGTCCGAATTTAATTAAATTGCAGACACGGCACGTACCCCCGAGCAGAAGAAAGGGGGAAGTGCAATTTAATTTCTATTTTATTATTTTTCGAGATTTTACCACATTTCGATTTTCGCTCTATAGCCGCCATAGTTACCGAAATGTGCGATAATTGAATTGGTCCTAACTCCTTCAATTTTTGACTCACAGCTTAGAAACGGGATGCTATAGTTCAGTGCGCGGGTACAAAAGCCGACGCAATCGAAAACTTTCGGATCGTGCGGTAATTACAATAATTACGGCGGTAAGTCAAAATCGCACATACGCCGATAAGCGTATTTCGCTCCCAAACGCATTCTGAAACCTGAATGTGAGGCTGACAAAAAAAATTACCGTCCGAATTTAATTAAATTGCAGACACGGCACGTACCCCCGAGCAGAAGAAAGGGGGAAGTGCAATTTAATTTCTATTTTTATTATTTTTCGAGATTTTACCACATTTCGATTTTCGCTCTATAGCCGCCATAGTTACCGAAATGTGCGATAATTGAATTGGTCCTAACTCCTTCAATTTTTGACTCACAGCTTAGAAACGGGATGCTATAGTTCAGTGCGCGGGTACAAAAGCCGACGCAATCGAAAACTTTCGGATCGTGCGGTAATTACAATAATTACGGCGGTAAGTCAAAATCGCACATACGCCGATAAGCGTATTTCGCTCCCAAACGCATTCTGAAACCTGAATGTGAGGCTGACAAAAAAAATTACCGTCCGAATTTAATTAAATTGCAGACACGGCACGTACCCCCGAGCAGAAGAAAGGGGGAAGTGCAATTTAATTTCTATTTTTATTATTTTTCGAGATTTTACCACATTTCGATTTTCGCTCTATAGCCGCCATAGTTACCGAAATGTGCGATAATTGAATTGGTCCTAACTCCTTCAATTTTTGACTCACAGCTTAGAAACGGGATGCTATAGTTCAGTGCGCGGGTACAAAAGCCGACGCAATCGAAAACTTTCGGATCGTGCGGTAATTACAATAATTACGGCGGTAAGTCAAAATCGCACATACGCCGATAAGCGTATTTCGCTCCCAAACGCATTCTGAAACCTGAATGTGAGGCTGACAAAAAAAATTACCGTCCGAATTTAATTAAATTGCAGACACGGCACGTACCCCCGAGCAGAAGAAAGGGGGAAGTGCAATTTAATTTCTATTTTTATTATTTTTCGAGATTTTACCACATTTCGATTTTCGCTCTATAGCCGCCATAGTTACCGAAATGTGCGATAATTGAATTGGTCCTAACTCCTTCAATTTTTGACTCACAGCTTAGAAACGGGATGCTATAGTTCAGTGCGCGGGTACAAAAGCCGACGCAATCGAAAACTTTCGGATCGTGCGGTAATTACAATAATTACGGCGGTAAGTCAAAATCGCACATACGCCGATAAGCGTATTTCGCTCCCAAACGCATTCTGAAACCTGAATGTGAGGCTGACAAAAAAAATTACCGTCCGAATTTAATTAAATTGCAGACACGGCACGTCCCAAGTAACACAAAACCGTTGGCAAGTCGTTGGCCAACCACTTTCGGGCATGGTTGGCCAACGGTGGTTTTTGGCCGTTGGCGCGAGGTTGGCCCAACGGTTGGCGTTCAGTTGGCCCAACGGTTGGCATTCAGTTGGCCCAACGGTTGGCATTCAGTTGGCCCAACCACTGGATTTACAGGATTTGGCCGTTGGCGTTCTGTTGGCCCAACGGTTGGATTTGTAGGGAAACGGTTGGCGTTCTGTTGGCCCAACGGTGGGATTTGTAGGGAAACGGTTGGCGTTCTGTTGGCCCAACGGTTGGATTTGTAGGGAAACGGTTGGCGTTCTGTTGGCCCAACGGTTGGATTTAAATGATTTGGCCGTTGGCATGAGGTTGGTCAACAGTAGGCATTCGGTTGGCCCAACAGTCAACTTTGTAGGTAAGCCTACATTAAATTTATTTGGGGCTATTATGCATTTTTCAACCCAGCCAGCAACTCTTTGTTCATCAGGCCAATGGTCAAACTATCCAAGGGTCAATAGTTTTGACATTTTGCTATTTTTCAGCAGATCGTTTACAAAGAGGATTTCCCCTTTTTAAACAGTTTATTAAGTTCTAGTATTTCGCCACCAATAATTTATATAAAAATAGTATATTCAAAAAAGCATTTTTGAATAACCTATTTTATATATATTCAAAAAAGAATTTCGGATATACTATTTTTATATAAATTATTTGTGGCTAAATACTAGAACTTAATACTGTTTAAAAAAGGAAAATTCTCTTTGTAAACGGTCTGCTGAAAATTAGCAAAATGTTAAACTATTGACCCTAGGATAGTTTGACAATTGGCCCAATGAACAAAGAATTGTTGGCTGGGTTGAAAAATGCATAACTCTTTTCCCCCAAAAGTAGTTTGAAAACTACAAAATTCACTCTTTTATGAAATCAAAAAGTTTCCATAGTTAAATATTAAAATGTACAAAAAGCAACAATACATTTTAATTTTAATGTTATTTTTAACAGTTTACATTTTGATTGACATTGATTACATAAAGTGTTTTGTTTTAAACACTTTATATCTTTTTAAAGAGGATAAATCTTATAGATTATATCCTTAGTGATATTATAAATCTCATGTCACTCTCTCTCTCTCTCTCTCTATATATATATATATATATATATATATATATATATATATACACAATTTATAATATCAATGCTACCTGTTGTTTTTAATCAGTCACTTTACTACATATATAAATTTTTTTAAATAAACACCTTTCCATTATAATCAACTGGTGTCAAATTGGACACTCATGCTGAGTTAATATGACAAATACTTTTTGTAAGATTACCTTTATATAAATATTTTTTTCATTATATATATATATATATTTTATAAACACTTTATCTTCCAATTTGTCTTCAGGTCTGATACAATATATACAACTGAGGTCTGATTTTTTAAAAACTTTCCATAAAACTGTTATATCAATTTTTGGACTTACCTTGTTTAATATTTTAAAACAGCATCTTAATAAGGCATGTTATAGTAATTTTAATAAAACACAACTTTTCATCAATTTTTTTTTATTTTAACAAAAAATTTAATAAAATTTAATTTTACATTGTCAAAAATACACAGTTCTTTTATCTCTCCCTCCTTCTCTGTCTTTCGAAAAATGGAAAAATCCCTTTATTAAGTCTTCAACAAATTTTTCCGTTATGACTTCTCCCTGGTGAGCCAGTCCGACAGAAGCTGTCAATAGAAAAATAAATTAGTACAGTAAATGAGTCAAAAGAAAAATAGCTATATATGCAACAAACAGTCAAACAAAAATGCCTGATTAAGTTAGTTTTTTTAATTTTTTAGAAACAAGTTAACTTATTATGAAATCTAACCCTAGCATTTACTTCATAATCAAAAATTTCTTCATGTTGCATGAACTTGTCTTAACTATTACTTCAGGTATGTATCAGTAAAGGTTTATTTATTTGCTAAATTATCAAAGCACAAAATAAAATAACAATTTCAAATTTGCAAACTAAATTAACATCAGAGACAAATTAGACACTGCACAGATCTTTAATAATTTTAGTACATATTTATTTACATGAATATATCAACTCTCTGAGAACTTATTTAAAATTTAGACATGAAAAATTAAAATATCAAGAGCTATTGGCAGAAATTTCTTTACATTATAGGAACTAATCATCTTAAACTGCTTGCATGTATTTAGCAAAGTTTATCTTCATAAATTAACAGAGCAGAAAATTAAAGAATAATTTGAAATATTTGAACCAAATTAAAATTAGAAAAATAAGACATTGTAGTATATGATAGATAAGATTAATTTCCACATACATTTTACCAATACAACATTGAAAAAATTAAGGTGAAATTTTCCTTCTCTTAACCACACAGTAAACAATATTTTCTCAGTAAAAGTCAAATTAATTCTGTAGCATCAAAAGCCCAACAGTTTGTAAATATATGTTTGTCAACACAAAGCTTTTTATTAGCACAGTATCTTTAAAAAAAACCAACACTTTAATAATTTTAGACAATATTTATAACTCCACGAATATAAAAAAAATTGCAAATGTTTGTACAAAATATCAACCCTACTAATGCCTTTCGATCTACTGAACATCACAGTATCTATATATTTAAGTTGCTGAGCCAGACCGATTCTTTGGGCTGTCTGGGAGAGAAAACTACTGCATCAATTTATTTCATTTTGGTCTTAAAAAAAAGATTTTAATCTATAGATGTGTCAAATATGGTTTTTGTAACCATAATCTCTATTAATTAGCGATAATTTATAATCTAAAATTGCTTTCTGTACATGCTCAGCGACATGTTTAAATCTGGCTTTAGATACTCACTAAGCACGAGGCTGCATAAACTATTGCATAAAATACTGTACTAATTAGATATAACTAAAAATTTAAAACACATTAACATAATGATTTAAAAATACATATTTAATAAAGTGAATCAAATAATACTAGTAGGAAACAAGAGAAAATAAAAAAGAGTGAGGAACAAGACTTCAGTTTATACAAATAGGCCAAGAATTCAAAGCAAGTTTTTACCTAGATTCAATCATTCATAAGATGATAACCACACTTCCAGTTCTTTCATCTATGGTACTAAGGAGATCAGGACTGGCAGTCAAATAAAAATTTCCAAAATTTCCAATTCTGCATACCAGTTCCTTGAATACATGATCTTATAGACAGCTAAAAATAGAAAAATAAGTCATATACCATGGGATTGTCAAAATACAGTCTTTAATATTATGTACAAACTTTATAAAATATATTGTTAAAAATATTGCTAAAAATGTAAATATTATATTAAGTAGCAGCTAATCAAATGTTAAAGACAAGTGAATTATTTTAATGAGTGATCAGCTTACTTCATAAATAGTCTTTAATATTATGTACAAACTTTATTAAGTATATTGTCAAAAATTGCTTAAAATGTAAATATTACAATAACTAGCAGATAATCAGATGTTAAGGACAAATGAATTATTTTAATGAGTGATCTGCATACTTCATAAATACTTTGTATTGATATTTTACTTTCAAACAAAATATTTAACATCAAATACCTGTTCAAGTCTGAGACAGACAATTATTTTAAACTGAAATAAAATACAATTGCTAAGTTGATAGTAAGGAGAGAAAAATTACTGAAATTTCACCAAAGCAGATAGCTAATTGTATTTTATCCTTGTATTCATAAGCTAGTGATTAACTGACGCTTCTTTATAAATTTGACGATTTAATAGAGTAGGTTTTCTAAATTTATGAAGTAAACTGTGAGATATAAACTTATAAACAACTTAAATACACTCAGAATAAAAGGTTCAACTTCTTATATAAAATGTTCAGTAAACTTTAATAACAGAAATTTGAGCATAAATAAAAGTTTACCATAATGTTTTTATTATAAATACTCTAGTTGGAAATAATCTTACTGAAAGTACAAGGTAAGAATCATCAGTAAACACCAAATTTGATCAACTATTCAATTGAAAACTTTCTGAACGATCCGATTAACTAAAGTAACTCAACCATTTAAAATAAATAACATAAACACATCCATGATTTCAAAAAGTTTAAATACAACCATTCTATAAAGGATTCTAAATATACATATTATTTATTGTGTTCTAAAAATAGAGGGTTAACAGCAAATACAATTACAGTAGTTAAATTTATTATTTGAGGAAAGCTTTGGCTGTTTTTATAGAAGTTTAACAAAGTATTTTACTTAAATTTACCAAGTTACGCTTCATTTTGATATGCATTTTAGAAAACTACTTGATGCTACTAATTGGCCAAGTACATCATTTTGTTTACTAAATAAAAGTATATTACTAATAAAATAATATACTTACTCTGGAATTCTTCGTAATATTACAATCACGTGGAACATGGAATGGCCGACATCCATTTCTTTTTACCGTTCATTTCTTCTCCACACGTGCAAACATTTCGACAAACCAGTTTATGTCGTAGTGAATAATGCATTTTGTAACTGTTGGCCCAACAGCTTTAATTTGCAGTTGGGCCAACCATATTTTGTAACCGTTGGCCCAACCACTTCCATTTGCAGTTGGGCCAACTATATTTTGTAACCGTTGGCCCAACCGCATCCATTTGCAGTTGGGCCAACCACATTTTGTAACCGTTGGCCCAACCGCTTCCATTTGCAGTTGGGCCAACCATATTTTGCAACCGTTGGCCCAACCGCTTTCATTTGCAGTTGGCCCATCTGAATTTCTGGAATTTCTGCCAACGGTAACCATTCCCCAACGATGCCACGAAAATATGCGGTTGGGCCAACGGTGTGTGTTACTTGGGGTACCCCCGAGCAGAAGAAAGGGGGAAGTGCAATTTAATTTCTATTTTTATTATTTTTCGAGATTTTACCACATTTCGATTTTCGCTCTATAGAAGCCATAGTTACCGAAATGTGCGATAATTGAATTGGTCCTAACTCCTTCAATTTTTGACTCACAGCTTAGAAACGGGATGCTATAGTTCAGTGCGCGGGTACAAAAGCCGACGCAATCGAAAACTTTCGGATCGTGCGGTAATTACAATAATTACGGCGGTAAGTCAAAATCGCACATACGCCGATAAGCGTATTTCGCTCCCAAACGCATTCTGAAACCTGAATGTGAGGCTGACAAAAAAAATTACCGTCCGAATTTAATTAAATTGCAGACACGGCACGTACCCCCGAGCAGAAGAAAGGGGGAAGTGCAATTTAATTTCTATTTTTATTATTTTTCGAGATTTTACCACATTTCGATTTTCGCTCTATAGCCGCCATAGTTACCGAAATGTGCGATAATTGAATTGGTCCTAACTCCTTCAATTTTTGACTCACAGCTTAGAAACGGGATGCTATAGTTCAGTGCGCGGGTACAAAAGCCGACGCAATCGAAAACTTTCGGATCGTGCGGTAATTACAATAATTACGGCGGTAAGTCAAAATCGCACATACGCCGATAAGCGTATTTCGCTCCCAAACGCATTCTGAAACCTGAATGTGAGGCTGACAAAAAAAATTACCGTCCGAATTTAATTAAATTGCAGACACGGCACGTACCCCCGAGCAGAAGAAAGGGGGAAGTGCAATTTAATTTCTATTTTTATTATTTTTCGAGATTTTACCACATTTCGATTTTCGCTCTATAGCCGCCAGTTACCGAAATGTGCGATAATTGAATTGGTCCTAACTCCTTCAATTTTTGACTCACAGCTTAGAAACGGGATGCTATAGTTCAGTGCGCGGGTACAAAAGCCGACGCAATCGAAAACTTTCGGATCGTGCGGTAATTACAATAATTACGGCGGTAAGTCAAAATCGCACATACGCCGATAAGCGTATTTCGCTCCCAAACGCATTCTGAAACCTGAATGTGAGGCTGACAAAAAAAATTACCGTCCGAATTTAATTAAATTGCAGACACGGCACGTACCCCCGAGCAGAAGAAAGGGGGAAGTGCAATTTAATTTCTATTTTTATTATTTTTCGAGATTTTACCACATTTCGATTTTCGCTCTATAGCCGCCATAGTTACCGAAATGTGCGATAATTGAATTGGTCCTAACTCCTTCAATTTTTGACTCACAGCTTAGAAACGGGATGCTATAGTTCAGTGCGCGGGTACAAAAGCCGACGCAATCGAAAACTTTCGGATCGTGCGGTAATTACAATAATTACGGCGGTAAGTCAAAATCGCACATACGCCGATAAGCGTATTTCGCTCCCAAACGCATTCTGAAACCTGAATGTGAGGCTGACAAAAAAAAATACCGTCCGAATTTAATTAAATTGCAGACACGGCACGTACCCCCGAGCAGAAGAAAGGGGGAAGTGCAATTTAATTTCTATTTTTATTATTTTTCGAGATTTTACCACATTTCGATTTTCGCTCTATAGCCGCCATAGTTACCGAAATGTGCGATAATTGAATTGGTCCTAACTCCTTCAATTTTTGACTCACAGCTTAGAAACGGGATGCTATAGTTCAGTGCGCGGGTACAAAAGCCGACGCAATCGAAAACTTTCGGATCGTGCGGTAATTACAATAATTACGGCGGTAAGTCAAAATCGCACATACGCCGATAAGCGTATTTCGCTCCCAAACGCATTCTGAAACCTGAATGTGAGGCTGACAAAAAAAATTACCGTCCGAATTTAATTAAATTGCAGACACGGCACGTACCCCCGAGCAGAAGAAAGGGGGAAGTGCAATTTAATTTCTATTTTTATTATTTTTCGAGATTTTACCACATTTCGATTTTCGCTCTATAGCCGCCATAGTTACCGAAATGTGCGATAATTGAATTGGTCCTAACTCCTTCAATTTTTGACTCACAGCTTAGAAACGGGATGCTATAGTTCAGTGCGCGGGTACAAAAGCCGACGCAATCGAAAACTTTCGGATCGTGCGGTAATTACAATAATTACGGCGGTAAGTCAAAATCGCACATACGCCGATAAGCGTATTTCGCTCCCAAACGCATTCTGAAACCTGAATGTGAGGCTGACAAAAAAAATTACCGTCCGAATTTAATTAAATTGCAGACACGGCACGTACCCCCGAGCAGAAGAAAGGGGGAAGTGCAATTTAATTTCTATTTTTATTATTTTTCGAGATTTTACCACATTTCGATTTTCGCTCTATAGCCGCCATAGTTACCGAAATGTGCGATAATTGAATTGGTCCTAACTCCTTCAATTTTTGACTCACAGCTTAGAAACGGGATGCTATAGTTCAGTGCGCGGGTACAAAAGCCGACGCAATCGAAAACTTTCGGATCGTGCGGTAATTACAATAATTACGGCGGTAAGTCAAAATCGCACATACGCCGATAAGCGTATTTCGCTCCCAAACGCATTCTGAAACCTGAATGTGAGGCTGACAAAAAA
This sequence comes from Dolomedes plantarius, assembly GCA_907164885.2. Classification (NCBI taxonomy): domain Eukaryota; kingdom Metazoa; phylum Arthropoda; class Arachnida; order Araneae; family Dolomedidae; genus Dolomedes; species Dolomedes plantarius. The sequence continues at coordinate 29,908 of CAJRAI020000202.1, read as the reverse complement.
AATTACCGTCCGAATTTAATTAAATTGCAGACACGGCACGTACCCCCGAGCAGAAGAAAGGGGGAAGTGCAATTTAATTTCTATTTTTATTATTTTTCGAGATTTTACCACATTTCGATTTTCGCTCTATAGCCGCCATAGTTACCGAAATGTGCGATAATTGAATTGGTCCTAACTCCTTCAATTTTTGACTCACAGCTTAGAAACGGGATGCTATAGTTCAGTGCGCGGGTACAAAAGCCGACGCAATCGAAAACTTTCGGATCGTGCGGTAATTACAATAATTACGGCGGTAAGTCAAAATCGCACATACGCCGATAAGCGTATTTCGCTCCCAAACGCATTCTGAAACCTGAATGTGAGGCTGACAAAAAAAATTACCGTCCGAATTTAATTAAATTGCAGACACGGCACGTACCCCCGAGCAGAAGAAAGGGGGAAGTGCAATTTAATTTCTATTTTTATTATTTTTCGAGATTTTACCACATTTCGATTTTCGCTCTATAGCCGCCATAGTTACCGAAATGTGCGATAATTGAATTGGTCCTAACTCCTTCAATTTTTGACTCACAGCTTAGAAACGGGATGCTATAGTTCAGTGCGCGGGTACAAAAGCCGACGCAATCGAAAACTTTCGGATCGTGCGGTAATTACAATAATTACGGCGGTAAGTCAAAATCGCACATACGCCGATAAGCGTATTTCGCTCCCAAACGCATTCTGAAACCTGAATGTGAGGCTGACAAAAAAAATTACCGTCCGAATTTAATTAAATTGCAGACACGGCACGTACCCCCGAGCAGAAGAAAGGGGGAAGTGCAATTTAATTTCTATTTTTATTATTTTTCGAGATTTTACCACATTTCGATTTTCGCTCTATAGCCGCCATAGTTACCGAAATGTGCGATAATTGAATTGGTCCTAACTCCTTCAATTTTTGACTCACAGCTTAGAAACGGGATGCTATAGTTCAGTGCGCGGGTACAAAAGCCGACGCAATCGAAAACTTTCGGATCGTGCGGTAATTACAATAATTACGGCGGTAAGTCAAAATCGCACATACGCCGATAAGCGTATTTCGCTCCCAAACGCATTCTGAAACCTGAATGTGAGGCTGACAAAAAAAATTACCGTCCGAATTTAATTAAATTGCAGACACGGCACGTACCCCCGAGCAGAAGAAAGGGGGAAGTGCAATTTAATTTCTATTTTTATTATTTTTCGAGATTTTACCACATTTCGATTTTCGCTCTATAGCCGCCATAGTTACCGAAATGTGCGATAATTGAATTGGTCCTAACTCCTTCAATTTTTGACTCACAGCTTAGAAACGGGATGCTATAGTTCAGTGCGCGGGTACAAAAGCCGACGCAATCGAAAACTTTCGGATCGTGCGGTAATTACAATAATTACGGCGGTAAGTCAAAATCGCACATACGCCGATAAGCGTATTTCGCTCCCAAACGCATTCTGAAACCTGAATGTGAGGCTGACAAAAAAAATTACCGTCCGAATTTAATTAAATTGCAGACACGGCACGTACCCCCGAGCAGAAGAAAGGGGGAAGTGCAATTTAATTTCTATTTTTATTATTTTTCGAGATTTTACCACATTTCGATTTTCGCTCTATAGCCGCCATAGTTACCGAAATGTGCGATAATTGAATTGGTCCTAACTCCTTCAATTTTTGACTCACAGCTTAGAAACGGGATGCTATAGTTCAGTGCGCGGGTACAAAAGCCGACGCAATCGAAAACTTTCGGATCGTGCGGTAATTACAATAATTACGGCGGTAAGTCAAAATCGCACATACGCCGATAAGCGTATTTCGCTCCCAAACGCATTCTGAAACCTGAATGTGAGGCTGACAAAAAAAATTACCGTCCGAATTTAATTAAATTGCAGACACGGCACGTACCCCCGAGCAGAAGAAAGGGGGAAGTGCAATTTAATTTCTATTTTTATTATTTTTCGAGATTTTACCACATTTCGATTTTCGCTCTATAGCCGCCAGTTACCGAAATGTGCGATAATTGAATTGGTCCTAACTCCTTCAATTTTTGACTCACAGCTTAGAAACGGGATGCTATAGTTCAGTGCGCGGGTACAAAAGCCGACGCAATCGAAAACTTTCGGATCGTGCGGTAATTACAATAATTACGGCGGTAAGTCAAAATCGCACATACGCCGATAAGCGTATTTCGCTCCCAAACGCATTCTGAAACCTGAATGTGAGGCTGACAAAAAAAATTACCGTCCGAATTTAATTAAATTGCAGACACGGCACGTACCCCCGAGCAGAAGAAAGGGGGAAGTGCAATTTAATTTCTATTTTTATTATTTTTCGAGATTTTACCACATTTCGATTTTCGCTCTATAGCCGCCATAGTTACCGAAATGTGCGATAATTGAATTGGTCCTAACTCCTTCAATTTTTGACTCACAGCTTAGAAACGGGATGCTATAGTTCAGTGCGCGGGTACAAAAGCCGACGCAATCGAAAACTTTCGGATCGTGCGGTAATTACAATAATTACGGCGGTAAGTCAAAATCGCACATACGCCGATAAGCGTATTTCGCTCCCAAACGCATTCTGAAACCTGAATGTGAGGCTGACAAAAAAAATTACCGTCCGAATTTAATTAAATTGCAGACACGGCACGTACCCCCGAGCAGAAGAAAGGGGGAAGTGCAATTTAATTTCTATTTTTATTATTTTTCGAGATTTTACCACATTTCGATTTTCGCTCTATAGCCGCCATAGTTACCGAAATGTGCGATAATTGAATTGGTCCTAACTCCTTCAATTTTTGACTCACAGCTTAGAAACGGGATGCTATAGTTCAGTGCGCGGGTACAAAAGCCGACGCAATCGAAAACTTTCGGATCGTGCGGTAATTACAATAATTACGGCGGTAAGTCAAAATCGCACATACGCCGATAAGCGTATTTCGCTCCCAAACGCATTCTGAAACCTGAATGTGAGGCTGACAAAAAAAATTACCGTCCGAATTTAATTAAATTGCAGACACGGCACGTACCCCCGAGCAGAAGAAAGGGGGAAGTGCAATTTAATTTCTATTTTTATTATTTTTCGAGATTTTACCACATTTCGATTTTCGCTCTATAGCCGCCATAGTTACCGAAATGTGCGATAATTGAATTGGTCCTAACTCCTTCAATTTTTGACTCACAGCTTAGAAACGGGATGCTATAGTTCAGTGCGCGGGTACAAAAGCCGACGCAATCGAAAACTTTCGGATCGTGCGGTAATTACAATAATTACGGCGGTAAGTCAAAATCGCACATACGCCGATAAGCGTATTTCGCTCCCAAACGCATTCTGAAACCTGAATGTGAGGCTGACAAAAAAAATTACCGTCCGAATTTAATTAAATTGCAGACACGGCACGTACCCCCGAGCAGAAGAAAGGGGGAAGTGCAATTTAATTTCTATTTTTATTATTTTTCGAGATTTTACCACATTTCGATTTTCGCTCTATAGCCGCCATAGTTACCGAAATGTGCGATAATTGAATTGGTCCTAACTCCTTCAATTTTTGACTCACAGCTTAGAAACGGGATGCTATAGTTCAGTGCGCGGGTACAAAAGCCGACGCAATCGAAAACTTTCGGATCGTGCGGTAATTACAATAATTACGGCGGTAAGTCAAAATCGCACATACGCCGATAAGCGTATTTCGCTCCCAAACGCATTCTGAAACCTGAATGTGAGGCTGACAAAAAAAATTACCGTCCGAATTTAATTAAATTGCAGACACGGCACGTACCCCCGAGCAGAAGAAAGGGGGAAGTGCAATTTAATTTCTATTTTTATTATTTTTCGAGATTTTACCACATTTCGATTTTCGCTCTATAGCCGCCATAGTTACCGAAATGTGCGATAATTGAATTGGTCCTAACTCCTTCAATTTTTGACTCACAGCTTAGAAACGGGATGCTATAGTTCAGTGCGCGGGTACAAAAGCCGACGCAATCGAAAACTTTCGGATCGTGCGGTAATTACAATAATTACGGCGGTAAGTCAAAATCGCACATACGCCGATAAGCGTATTTCGCTCCCAAACGCATTCTGAAACCTGAATGTGAGGCTGACAAAAAAAATTACCGTCCGAATTTAATTAAATTGCAGACACGGCACGTACCCCCGAGCAGAAGAAAGGGGGAAGTGCAATTTAATTTCTATTTTTATTATTTTTCGAGATTTTACCACATTTCGATTTTCGCTCTATAGCCGCCATAGTTACCGAAATGTGCGATAATTGAATTGGTCCTAACTCCTTCAATTTTTGACTCACAGCTTAGAAACGGGATGCTATAGTTCAGTGCGCGGGTACAAAAGCCGACGCAATCGAAAACTTTCGGATCGTGCGGTAATTACAATAATTACGGCGGTAAGTCAAAATCGCACATACGCCGATAAGCGTATTTCGCTCCCAAACGCATTCTGAAACCTGAATGTGAGGCTGACAAAAAAAATTACCGTCCGAATTTAATTAAATTGCAGACACGGCACGTACCCCCGAGCAGAAGAAAGGGGGAAGTGCAATTTAATTTCTATTTTTATTATTTTTCGAGATTTTACCACATTTCGATTTTCGCTCTATAGCCGCCATAGTTACCGAAATGTGCGATAATTGAATTGGTCCTAACTCCTTCAATTTTTGACTCACAGCTTAGAAACGGGATGCTATAGTTCAGTGCGCGGGTACAAAAGCCGACGCAATCGAAAACTTTCGGATCGTGCGGTAATTACAATAATTACGGCGGTAAGTCAAAATCGCACATACGCCGATAAGCGTATTTCGCTCCCAAACGCATTCTGAAACCTGAATGTGAGGCTGACAAAAAAAATTACCGTCCGAATTTAATTAAATTGCAGACACGGCACGTACCCCCGAGCAGAAGAAAGGGGGAAGTGCAATTTAATTTCTATTTTTATTATTTTTCGAGATTTTACCACATTTCGATTTTCGCTCTATAGCCGCCATAGTAACCGAAATGTGCGATAATTGAATTGGTCCTAACTCCTTCAATTTTTGACTCACAGCTTAGAAACGGGATGCTATAGTTCAGTGCGCGGGTACAAAAGCCGACGCAATCGAAAACTTTCGGATCGTGCGGTAATTACAATAATTACGGCGGTAAGTCAAAATCGCACATACGCCGATAAGCGTATTTCGCTCCCAAACGCATTCTGAAACCTGAATGTGAGGCTGACAAAAAAAATTACCGTCCGAATTTAATTAAATTGCAGACACGGCACGTACCCCCGAGCAGAAGAAAGGGGGAAGTGCAATTTAATTTCTATTTTTATTATTTTTCGAGATTTTACCACATTTCGATTTTCGCTCTATAGCCGCCATAGTTACCGAAATGTGCGATAATTGAATTGGTCCTAACTCCTTCAATTTTTGACTCACAGCTTAGAAACGGGATGCTATAGTTCAGTGCGCGGGTACAAAAGCCGACGCAATCGAAAACTTTCGGATCGTGCGGTAATTACAATAATTACGGCGGTAAGTCAAAATCGCACATACGCCGATAAGCGTATTTCGCTCCCAAACGCATTCTGAAACCTGAATGTGAGGCTGACAAAAAAAATTACCGTCCGAATTTAATTAAATTGCAGACACGGCACGTACCCCCGAGCAGAAGAAAGGGGGAAGTGCAATTTAATTTCTATTTTTATTATTTTTCGAGATTTTACCACATTTCGATTTTCGCTCTATAGCCGCCATAGTTACCGAAATGTGCGATAATTGAATTGGTCCTAACTCCTTCAATTTTTGACTCACAGCTTAGAAACGGGATGCTATAGTTCAGTGCGCGGGTACAAAAGCCGACGCAATCGAAAACTTTCGGATCGTGCGGTAATTACAATAATTACGGCGGTAAGTCAAAATCGCACATACGCCGATAAGCGTATTTCGCTCCCAAACGCATTCTGAAACCTGAATGTGAGGCTGACAAAAAAAATTACCGTCCGAATTTAATTAAATTGCAGACACGGCACGTACCCCCGAGCAGAAGAAAGGGGGAAGTGCAATTTAATTTCTATTTTTATTATTTTTCGAGATTTTACCACATTTCGATTTTCGCTCTATAGCCGCCATAGTTACCGAAATGTGCGATAATTGAATTGGTCCTAACTCCTTCAATTTTTGACTCACAGCTTAGAAACGGGATGCTATAGTTCAGTGCGCGGGTACAAAAGCCGACGCAATCGAAAACTTTCGGATCGTGCGGTAATTACAATAATTACGGCGGTAAGTCAAAATCGCACATACGCCGATAAGCGTATTTCGCTCCCAAACGCATTCTGAAACCTGAATGTGAGGCTGACAAAAAAAATTACCGTCCGAATTTAATTAAATTGCAGACACGGCACGTACCCCCGAGCAGAAGAAAGGGGGAAGTGCAATTTAATTTCTATTTTTATTATTTTTCGAGATTTTACCACATTTCGATTTTCGCTCTATAGCCGCCATAGTTACCGAAATGTGCGATAATTGAATTGGTCCTAACTCCTTCAATTTTTGACTCACAGCTTAGAAACGGGATGCTATAGTTCAGTGCGCGGGTACAAAAGCCGACGCAATCGAAAACTTTCGGATCGTGCGGTAATTACAATAATTACGGCGGTAAGTCAAAATCGCACATACGCCGATAAGCGTATTTCGCTCCCAAACGCATTCTGAAACCTGAATGTGAGGCTGACAAAAAAAATTACCGTCCGAATTTAATTAAATTGCAGACACGGCACGTACCCCCGAGCAGAAGAAAGGGGGAAGTGCAATTTAATTTCTATTTTTATTATTTTTCGAGATTTTACCACATTTCGATTTTCGCTCTATAGCCGCCATAGTTACCGAAATGTGCGATAATTGAATTGGTCCTAACTCCTTCAATTTTTGACTCACAGCTTAGAAACGGGATGCTATAGTTCAGTGCGCGGGTACAAAAGCCGACGCAATCGAAAACTTTCGGATCGTGCGGTAATTACAATAATTACGGCGGTAAGTCAAAATCGCACATACGCCGATAAGCGTATTTCGCTCCCAAACGCATTCTGAAACCTGAATGTGAGGCTGACAAAAAAAATTACCGTCCGAATTTAATTAAATTGCAGACACGGCACGTACCCCCGAGCAGAAGAAAGGGGGAAGTGCAATTTAATTTCTATTTTTATTATTTTTCGAGATTTTACCACATTTCGATTTTCGCTCTATAGCCGCCATAGTTACCGAAATGTGCGATAATTGAATTGGTCCTAACTCCTTCAATTTTTGACTCACAGCTTAGAAACGGGATGCTATAGTTCAGTGCGCGGGTACAAAAGCCGACGCAATCGAAAACTTTCGGATCGTGCGGTAATTACAATAATTACGGCGGTAAGTCAAAATCGCACATACGCCGATAAGCGTATTTCGCTCCCAAACGCATTCTGAAACCTGAATGTGAGGCTGACAAAAAAAATTACCGTCCGAATTTAATTAAATTGCAGACACGGCACGTACCCCCGAGCAGAAGAAAGGGGGAAGTGCAATTTAATTTCTATTTTTATTATTTTTCGAGATTTTACCACATTTCGATTTTCGCTCTATAGCCGCCATAGTTACCGAAATGTGCGATAATTGAATTGGTCCTAACTCCTTCAATTTTTGACTCACAGCTTAGAAACGGGATGCTATAGTTCAGTGCGCGGGTACAAAAGCCGACGCAATCGAAAACTTTCGGATCGTGCGGTAATTACAATAATTACGGCGGTAAGTCAAAATCGCACCAATTCTCATGAGATCCTTTATATGATAATTAGGTACTTACGTATTATAGCTGAAACTTTGCCGCTTGGCGAGAAAACGGCAATAAAGCGCCATTTATGCGTCTCTTCCTTGTTTCTAATATAGTTCCCGCTATTCATTGCTTGTCACTGTCAGGGCTTTTGTGAGAAGTTTCGTTTTGAGCCTTTTTATTTATTTATTTATTTTCTATTATGAGAAAACTAGGTGAATACCCGCGCTTTGCGGCGGAATACATTCCTACCATTAATTGTGTAATTTTGTTAATTTAAATTTAGCAGTAAAGTGCAGTCATTCCTCAAAGAAGTCCATCCTATAATTGAACGGAATTAATCTGACATTATATATGGGTTTTAGATTTTTTAAAAAATTAAGAGATTTAAGCCCCTATAGGGCCCCATATTAACCCATAGAGGTTAAATTTATTTAAAAAAATCTTTGTGAAAACCTGGGGCATTAGCGGAACCACAAAGCACGATTTCAGCTTCCTCAGGCCTGCTACATACAAAGATGATGTGACCAGTCTGTAAGTGATTTTGGTGGGTCTTTAAACCCCTTCAATTTTGTGTTTCTTAGAGAGATTTTTAAGTAAACACTTAGAGCCTTATAGGAACCAAGGGTTATGGTTCCGGAGATACAGTGATCATTCACTCACTATTTTATTTTGAGGGATTAAGTCTCATTTTTTAACCCTCTTAAAGATTGAATTTTTAAATTAAGATTCCTTAGTGTGCATATAGGGCCTAAGAGCAATACCTTAAAAATTTTGACTTCCTAGAAAGTATGGTTCCAGAGTATCTGTCAGTGTTTTATTTTGGGAGTTTAAACCCATTTTAACCCCTTACAAGGGTTAAAAATTAAGGGATTTAAGCCCTGTACCGTAACGAGGCCAATAAATCACACTTTCACATTAGGAAAGACATCAGATAGCGTTTTCTTAGTTTTATTTACGGCACAGAACACACACACACACTATATACAAGAGAATTATATACAGGAACAGAATAACATCACCACATTCTAGCTTATATCCCAAGCGTCCCCCCTCTCACCGGAGGGCAATGACCTTCTCCCCAGAAATTCTTTTCTTCTTGACGCATGCGCTTAGAAACAGCTCGGGGACTTGACTCCCACGCAGACTTTGGGGGTGAGATATAGAACGGTACAGCCCCTATTTAAGCCTCGTAAAGATTGAATTTTTTTTAAAAGATTTCTGAGGGAGCATCTCGGGCAGTGGGTCACAAAATAAATGAAAGGTGTCGCGGATAGTTTGAAGTAAAATTATATCATTCAAATAATTAAAAATATGCTTTAAATTTTCTATAATTACGTATTTTAATATTTTTATTTAAATTTTTTTGTATGTTAAAATGATATTATATGGCATTTGTCAAACAATCTTGCAAAGATATATTTGCATTTTTTCTATTCGCTTCCACCTATCTGAGTGAGAATGAGTTTTCAAAATGAGTTGTTATAAAAACCATACAACGGTTAAGAAGAAACATTGAACATGATACTAGAGTAGCACTCTCAAGCATTTCAGCAGATATTGAACAAACACTATTCAAGGTCTTGGCTCACCCTTCTTATTCATATTTTTGTCTATTTTAATTTTGTATAAGTATTTGAAGTTTATAGTTTTCGATGCTTTAACATAGAGCTTATCGGGCTCGGTTGCACCGCGCCGCAGCGAGCCAGTGATCTCAACGTCACTGGTTCGATGCCCGGCGCTGACAAATCCACCTCCGTGTACACTAATGGCGGCTGTTGCACAAAAATCTGTAGTGGCTGCAATGTCCTACAAGTACTCAAATTTACCTCTTGAGGTGCGGGGTTAAATGCATCAGTCTTCTCTCTTGACTCGGTTCTAAATTACGGGACCGGCTTGTAGGGGGTAGTGCTGGCCCCCTTAAATGAATGGCCAGCAGTCTCGTGGTGTACATACAGGCGAATGTCTAGCGACAAGTGTCTCGCGCTTGAAAATACAAAATACAGAGAGATTATCATTTTGAAAACATGTTCCTTTTTTTAACTTCAAATTTTTGTTAATTTTTACCTAAATGAAATACAAATACATATTAATATTTCAATATGAAGTTTAAGTCAAATGATATTTGGCAGAAACAAGTTCAGAAAAGAAAAGATACCACCTTTGTGCGCGAGGAATAAACAGGAAAACCAACGTAAATAAAGCACAAATAGCAATAAGATGCAATTATTTTGCATACGGCCGTTTCGAAGCTACAGAGGAACTTCTTCATCAGTGCAACGAACTTAGACTGGTCTGGTCGCTTAGTCTTCGGCTTTTTTTGAGCTGCCACTAAATTCGTTGCACTGTTGAAGAAGATCCTTTGTAGCTTCGAAACGGCCGTATGCAAAATAATTGCATCTTATTGCTATTTGTGCTTTATTTACGTTGGTTTTCCTGTTTATTAGAAACAAGTTTAGCCATTTATTATTGTTATTATGCAAAGTTAATACAAACCTATAAACCACAGTTCATTGATTTTGCCAAAATTTGCTTTCTTTTCCTCTATCTTTTGTGAATATTTTCCCAATTTTTAAAAACATTTGCTACGACTAAAACGCGTTCATAATGGGTCGAGGGACTTTTCATTTAAAGATAGGTGATCGCGGTTGAAAAAAGGTCCACTGATCTAGGGCCTAAGAGCAATGAAAAGATACCACCGAGGGGGGGAGGGGTTAACCCCCTTAAAATCTGTATTTTTTAAAAATTAATTAATTTATTTATTTTTAATTTCTTCGTAAGCACCTGGAGCTTAAGAAGAACCACCATTCAAAATTTCAGCTACCTTCACCTGATGGTTCTAGAAATGCAGTGATTTTTTAAGGGGGGGATTAAACCCCTTATAATTTGTATTTTAAGAAAAATTTCTTTGTGTACACTTTGGGCTTAAGAGGAACTACGATTCAAAATTTCAGCTTCCTAGACCTTATAGTTTCATAAATATAGTACTTTTTTCAGGGGGAAATTAATCCCCTTTAAACCCCACTTAAAATTTGTATTTTCAAAAACAGATTTCTTAGTAAGAACCTAGGGCTTAAGAAGAATCACCATTCGAAATTTTAGGTTCCTACGCCGTATAGTTCTCGAAATGCAGTTTTTGTTTTCAGGCGGGATTAAGCCCCCTTTAACCGCTTTAAAATTTGTATTAAAAAAATTACTCTGTGTGCACTTGGGCTTTAAGATGAACCACCACTCAAATTTCAGCTTCCTAGGCCTTATGGATCCAAAGATATAGTGTGTTTTTTTTGGAGTGGGAGAGAGAATTAGGCTCCTATTAACCCCCTTAAAATTCGAATTTTTAAAAAATATTTCTTAACGAGCACCTAGGGTCTAAGAGTAACAACCATGCAAAATTTCAGCATCCTAAGACTTATGGTTCCATAGATTTGTGTTTCTTTTAACATACTCATTTTGATTATTTTTTGTTTATCTGTTTTGTTATAAGCATGCAATTTTTAATTAGATCTAAAAATATTTATAATCGAAATCTTCTTCATCTTCCAATTTAAAGTTTGTTTTATTATTCCATGCTTTTTCCACATGTTTGTACACTTTTTAACATGCTGTTTCTCAAAACGTTGATTGCAACTAGCGGTTAGAAAATAGGTTGCCACCGAGGAATTAGGCATTGGCGATCTGATATTGTGCCAAGTGCAAGCAGCCGCCAAGTTTCAGCTATAATACGTAAGTACCGATCAGGATTTGAATTTTACTCCAGAGAAGTCTTCACAGGCTTCATAATCTTGATAACTAGCAATCACCAGCATATACTTCTTAAAGTTGTAACTTTAAACAGGTGTGCATTAACACTTTCTTCGCAAGACTTTTATTTATTTTCAATCATCTTCCGTGATAGGATGACGATCTTATAAAATATCCTCAGAAAAAATCCCTCATGTGTATTGATCATAGGACCATAGGAACAATTGGCTAACTGTGTTACCTAGGCCAACGTCTTCAAACACAGATATTTCAGGAGAATGTCAGTTTATAAGCGATATAAACATTCCGTCTACTGAAAATGCCTTGTAGCGTCACAACAAGTAGGTAAGGCTATTCTCTCTGAGGCGTTGCTAAAAATTACTACCATGGGATCCATAACAAAGAAAGACAGAGTTCTAATTAACAAACGAAGGTCAAATTTTTAAAACTAAAATTCAACAATTTATTAACAAAAAAAATTAACATTTAAACAGTGCCACATATTCAATTAAAATCCCGAGCAGATTCACAACGCTCGCATACTCAATATGCATATGGTCACAACTCAATATGCATATGGTCTACGTTTACCATTGAATAACATTCCCTACGCTTAAGGGGAGAGTGGACTTTAAAAATTGTGAAATTTGTCCAAAAATTAGATTTTTTTAATTTATTGAATTGTGAAACTACGGACGAGTAGGAATGAGTTGCAAAAAGAATTTTTAATTTCTGTGATTACTTTCCTAGTTCGTATGACATGAAAAATAAAATTTTTCATGTCATACGAATATTCAAACTGCTCCAGGCGCATTTCTAATTATCGTATTGCTTTGAAATTTAAATTTTATATACTTAACTGTATATCAAATAAATCTTATTTAAAAAAAATTATGCTTCGCAGTCAAGAATTTCTAAATTTTGTACTTGAAAAGATGATTTATAGGTACCCAAAAAACACAGAGGCATCGGGCCGGGGTCGGAAGGTTCCGGCCAGCCGATTTCACCACTGCCGGGCCGGCGCATTAGGTCAGTATCGTTTCCGTCACGGCTGTGTCCTCTCGCCAGCGACTACCCCGTCGACTGCTGGGCCACTTCCGGTAGGATTCGAGCCATCGTTCATCCGACTGCGAACCGTTAGGCAGCCACGATTAAGCCATCGATGCGGACAGATAGCCGGAGCGTAACCGGTGGTTGACGGGCCGGTTACGGGAGCAATAATTGGTGTCGACATACCGTCATCTACCCATCTCGTAAACAGCAATGTGCCGTAGGTCCGGGCATCATGCCAGCATTCTACCAGAATCGGACCGCCGGCAGTTTTTCAAAGTTTTGCGTAGGACCCTTTCGTTTATATGCTTATTTTTATTATTTATTTCATTGACGATTAACCTCTGATATCAACCCTTTCACTTTTATTATTATTATTATTTTGCCTTCATATTTCTAGTATTCTTTCCAGTTTTGCCTTATGTATTTTTAGGTATTACCAAATACTGATCTTTGTTATTACCTAAAAATTTGCATATGAATCACAAGTTTACTTGTTAGAACAAAACCTCATTTTGTATTAAGATACATTTACCCAAATTTGAAAGTTAAGACAACATTAATACCAACCATTAAAGCTAAATCATCTTTCCATTCGATCTAAGGTTCCAGTTTGTTTTTTTAAAATTTAGAATGAGATTATAGTATGTAAAACAGTACTACTTTAATAATTAACCCAAAAAATTTGTACTTCCCCAGTGTGATATGGGATGTGCGAATTATGCTCGCACCCGGTGTGAGATTTGCAAGAACGCATTAAGTCAACTTCAGCAAGCACCTTATTCTACTCTGAACGCTCCCTGGTCACACGTGCGTAGTAACAGCGGTGATTTCGTTGTCGCGCTGACCGTAACTGGAGTGAGTAGAGAGTCAAGGAGAGAGCCTGCGCGGCGAACGTGTTTACGAGGCTCTGCGCAGCCCGGCCTGACATGTGGAGTTCTGAAGCTTGTATACGGACTTCTACCCGCTACGTCCAGTATGGTGGTGACCCGTCGTCAGCACCTGGTTTAGGCGCTGCATGTCAAGCTACAAGTCGACAAGATTTCTTCTAGTCCATTCGTATTCCGTCTCTCTCTCCTCTAACTAAATTAATATGTCTCCTGGTTTAACTTCTTAATTTAATTCCCCATGTTTAACGTTGTTCCTTTAGCTTTTTTAACTTCTTTGAATCGACCACGTGTCCATTCCATAGCCCTAATTAACGCATAATAAACTCTCCTTTTTTAACCATCTCATTCACTTGTAGTGTCACTTATTATGGGAATGAAGTCCCAGGTTTTCTCGCCCTTTTTCCTTCTAGCTAGATGACGAACTGCCTTGGGTTATTGTTGGTATCAGGGTTAGTATAATTCGACGTTTTTTTGTACGATCATTTTTGTTATATCTTTATTCTCCGGCCTATATACCGACCCTATACCATAACTTGGTACCGCGACCATAAGTTGATTTTGAACTGCCTTCTAGCTTTAAGGAGCGAGAGACTTGGTTTTTTTATTTTAATATTTGCAATCAGCACGTGTTATTTTTTTCTTTCGTTTTTTCTGTTGCTTAATTTATGATTTTGATTATTTTGTTTCATGTGTTCATCAAATGGGTGAGTGATATTGTTTTGGTATATTTTTTTTAATTACTTGAGTGTATGTCATAGTGTATTGCTGTAAATTTAGTGAAATTGTGTTTATAAATTGTGTAGTAATATGAGTAGAAGATCTGTAAGTTCAAATGCTGTGCATTCGACGCAAATGTCCGCACAAGCATCAAATAATATTCTAAATATTCATGTTCCAAATTTCGATGGAGACTCAGAGCTGGTCGAGTTTTTTTTTGAACAAATAGAGGACTTAATCTCCGTCAATCGCTGGTCAAACGATCAGGCGGTGTTATTCTTAAAATCTAAATTATCGGGTGCTGCATTACGGTTGTATATTCAGTCACCGGAATTAAAAAAGAACCCTGAATTCAGTGTAATTAAGAAGAAATTTTGCTCCTTTTTCACTAAAAATTGTAGAAATTTAAGTTATGACTATAATTCGCTAAAACTCGAAGCTGATGAGTCAATTGTGTCATTTGCTCACAGACTTGATGTAGCCACGAGGAAAATGTACTCAAATGTAAAAGACGAAACTGCCCTAGAGCAGATTAAGATAGTAAAATTCATTGATGCTATGCCATACGAAATTAAGGTTAAACTGTATGAGCTGAAGAGTAACTGTTTTGATGAAAATCTAAAATGTGCTGAGAAGTTAAATAATTGTTACACATTGGCTAGCTCTTCAAAATTTGCAGTAGGTAGTACGAACAATATGTCTGACAATGCAATTCTAGAGAAATTGAATAAATTGGAGTTGAAATTAGAAAATCTGCAAAGCGAGAGAGTAGAATCTATTAATTTCACTGAACGTGATACGAATCTTGCCTTAAGCGACGAGCGTTCACGCACTCCTGCAGATAACCCTAGAAATTCTGAGCGCCGCACTTTTCGGAGTAGACCTAGCCGAGTAAGATGCTTTTTCTGCCGCAAGGTAGGGCATGTCGAGGCGAGGTGTTTTCTTAAGCGGAATCGCATGAATAGGGGTAGTCAGCAGAATTCACGTCGTAGCAGAGGTGGTAATTATCACCGTGGAATGGATAGTAATCTGAATCGGAATGCTGCTACCTTCACTCCAAGATATAACAATGTGTCGGGAAACTAATGTCCAGTACTGCATGTGGCAGTGATGTAAGTACTGCTAATCAACAACTGTCTTTGTATCCAGAAAATAATGTATATAATTGTGAAGGTGATTTTTATAACTACATACCTAATAATGTAAATTGTGACAATAGTAACTGTATAGATAATAGCACTCAGACTTGTGATATTGATTATCAGGTTATATGCAACGTGTTAAAAGTAAAGTCCTCTCTTCCACATTTGAACATACAGTGTGGAAAAGAAACTGTAACATGTCTGGTAGACACAGGATCGTCAATTTCCCTTATCTCGGATGATAAGTTTAGAGAAATTAAAGAACATATAACTTATAAGAACATTGCAAATAATGTAACCATCACAACAGTGAATTCAACTGTAAAATTCTTTAATTGTATAAAATTTACCTTCAAGATTAATAAACATTTTTTTAATCATGTGTTTTACACCATAAGTCTGGATGAAACTTCCTCTTTCGAAGGGATCATTGGGTATGACTTCATTAAGAAGTATAATTTAATTTAGATATTTCAGGTAACTGTCTTAAGTATGATAAATATGTGCTTCCTCTTAACGGTAATGAATCTAGCAATCACAATAGTCATGTTGAAGTAAATAAGAATAAGAGTAAACGTAAGAAAAGGAAAAAGAAAATTAATGTTAGTAATAGACCTGAAAGTGTTAATGTAACGGTGGTAAATGATTCTAATAGCAATAGCAGAGATGATAAAAATTCCTGTAATGAGTATTCTGTATATTTGTTACAAAAATGTAAGATTCCTCCTAAAGCATCTTGTTATGCAAGCGTAACTTGTGGTGAGTGTCCTGATGACACATGTTTTCTATTTGAACCAAAGGTTACTAAAGCTGATATTCACATAAGTGAGTCTGTTTTCAATAGTGACATTAAACATAATAAATGCAATAGTAAATTTTTCATTCCAATAGTAAATAATTCAAATCATGTGGTTCATTTGAACAAAGATATGTTAATTGGTACTTTGTCTGAGATTTCTGATATGCAGAGTGAGTGTAGTTCCCAATCCCCATGTAATAGTTGTGATAATAGTGAACAAGTAAATTTAATTCAAGCCTCTAAGGAAACTTTAAGTAAAAGGAAAGCTGAATTTTGTTTAAATGACTTTAATTTAAAACATCTACGTGTTGAGGAAAAACTTAAATTACAGAAACTTTTGGCCAATCATGATATAATTTTTTCAAAGTCACTATCTACATTAGGTCATACTGATCTAGTAGAACCGCAAATTAATTTTCAATCTAATTTCCCAGTTAAAACTTTGCCATTCCCTGTTCCTCAGAGTCTTCAGAATGAAGCTCAAGAACAGCTTGCTCAATTACAAGAAGCGAATATAATAAAACGCAATATTTCTGCTTGGGCCTGTCCCATGATTTTAGTCAAAAAGAAGGATGATGGTTCAGGAAAACAAAAATTTCGGCTTGCCTTGGATTTAAGATTACTGAATCAGTTGATATTACCTTCCTCGTATCCTTTACCTAAGATTCAGACAATTATTGCTAATGTAGCAAAGTACAAATTTTTTTCTACACTCGATTTGTCTAATGCGTATCACCAGATACATCTACCAAAAGAACTGCAGGATAAGTTATCTTTTACAACTCCCTGGGGTACTTACTGTTATAAGCGCTTAGTGTTTGGTTTAAAAACTGCTGCATCCACTTTTCAATCCTTAATGGATACTTTAATAGAGGAAATTGGTGTTTCTGGATGTTTTGCTTATCAGGATGATATGATAGTTGGTGCTAATTCATTTAATGAGATGGTAGATAAACTCAATAGTATCTTTAATGTATTTAAAAAATACAATCTTACTCTTTCGGCTTCAAAATGTTTATTCCATACCTCTACCATCAATTATCTTGGTTTCAAAATTTCTGAGAATACGGTCCAGCCTATAACTTCTAATGTTTATAAAATTACTTCTTTTCCAACTCCCTCTAATCCTAAGCAGCTTAAAAGATTTATTGGTTTATGCTCCTTTTATAGGCATTTAATTAATGACTTTGCCAACCTAATTAATCCCCTCCTAAAATTAACGTCACCTAGAACTGCATTCATATGGACACAAAATCAGCAGTCTGCATTTAAAAAATTGCAAGACACCTTCTTTTCGAAACCTTTTGTTAAGCAGCCAAATTTCGAACTGCCTTTTGTTCTAAACACTGATGCCTCCAAGGTAGCAATTGCTGCAACTCTTATGCAGGTGCATAATGGAGAAAGGTATCCTGTGGCTTATTTCAGTAAGGCTCTATCTAAAACCGAACATAGGTATTCAGCCCTGAAATTAGAACTCATGGCAATTGTAAAAGGTATTTTAGCATTTAAATTCTATCTTTATAACAGGGAATTTGTAATTCTGTCAGACAGCAAGCCGTTAGAATTTTATAAACGCACAAAGTCACCAGCAGATATAACAACTCGATGGCTCAATGAGCTGAGCGAGTACAGTTTTGTGTTTCAGCATATTCCTGGGAAAGAAAATGTCCTGGCTGACTATCTATCTAGGGAGAACTTCAACAGGAATAGCGAGTCACTCGACAAAAATCCTTTACTTGTGGAAGAAAATGCTGTATTGCCCACTGAAATCATTAACAACGATGATGAGGAGTTCTGTCAGCATGTGATGGCTCAAGGTGATAATTATAACAACAGTGGAGGTAACTATGATCTGTCTGTGCATGATGATAATAACACTGACTCATATACTAATACTGATTTAAGTGATATAATAATTGATGACAGGTATGCATGCAATAGTAGTGAAAATTGTGTAAATAATGATAATATTTTGAACAGTGATGTTAATATAAGTAATAGTAATGATGCTGATATGCATATAAATTATAACTGCAATAATATGAGTGTAAATGTTAATGACAATGATGGTGTAAATGAAGTTTCTACTGCAACTCTACTAAAAGAACAGTTAAATGATAAGAAAATTGGTAAAATCTATAACGGTATTACTGAAAATCCAATTTCTATTGATGATAATACTAAATATTTTATTCATCCTGAAACTAAATTATTAATGTTTTTGAAGGACAATAGTGAATATATGAATGATGCGAAAATTATTGTTCCCCAAAATTTAAAAGCTAAAATTTTAAGTATTGCACATTTTTCTCATTTAGGAATATGTAAAACCTATAATTTTTTATGCAATAAGTATTATTGGTCTGGAATGTATACTGACACCATAAATTTCATTAATTCATGCACAATATGTTTTAAAAATAAGCCTCATTCAGTTAAACCTGCTCCTTTCCAATCAACTGTAATTCCTTATGCTCCTGGCCAATTTATATCGATGGATATTGTTGGTCCTTTTAGCAATGGTGTGCACATTCTTACTTTTGTTGATCACTTCTCTAGGCACTTAGAGATGAGTATTTTACAGAATCTCATGTCTAAAGGGGTGGTTGACAACCTCTTATGGTACATCACAACCTATGGGCGTCCTTCGTTGATCTTGACAGATTTAGGCACCCAGTTTACTGCAGAATGTTTTGAGAAATTTAATGAACTTTTAGGTATAAAATTAATTCATACTAGCTCGGGACATCCTGAAGCTAATTCTGTGTCAGAAAGAGTAAATTTATCAATTAAAACTTCTATAAAATCTTTAACTGAGAGTGGCATTGAATTTAAATATGCTGTTCTTCTTCATAAGGCTGTGTACAATGCTTCTGTGCACAGTACAACTAATTTGTCACCTAATGCAATACAATTTGGGAGAGCTCTATCTTTACTGTTTGATACGTTCCATGCTGATGTAACTTTGAATCAACTAGATAAGTCTTCATACATTGAGGACATGTTTAAAAGTGTTACTAAAATGTATGACTTTGTGTATGACAAGCTCCAAACACACCAGGTAACACAAAGGCGAGGCAGTTAGAGAAATCAAAACTTAGAAATTTAAAACTGGTGATTTAGTCTATTTGAAAGGCAAGGAGAAATATAAGCCTAAGTATGACGGTCCCTTTGTTGTAGTAAAATGTGTCTCTGATGTAGACTATCTCATTCGTCTTGCGGAAAATGCGTCTGCAAAAGAGTTCATAGTCCATGTAAATAGGTTGCTTTTGCTTCCGCCCAGAGCATCTTACTTAAACCTTCCTAATCAAAATTTGCCCGCTTCACCTGTTGCTCCTAGGTATAACTTGAGAAGTCGTACCTAGAGTATGCAGTGCTTTTTTTAAAAAGATTAATATTATGATTTGTTTTTCTACATTGTGTATATAATGTAAACATCAACAGAGATAGCCTGATCAACTCTCTTTGTGTGTGCATTGTAAATCTTGATATTCCTAGGGTATTGAGTTTATTTACATGTAACTTGATGGATATGTTATGTTACACCTTAAGATGCTCAGTATTCCAAATTATCCCTTGCTTTGTAATTAGATAAGCTATATTTCTCCTACAGTAATAATCAGTAATATAAGTGGTAAATAATAGTAGTTACATTGAATTTAACTTAATAATTTTTGGTTGCAAGAGTAAAACTTGGTATGAAGTTCATAAATTTTAAATCTCTACTATTGAGCCTTACCTCTTGGTTGTGTGTATGCTTGTATCCCGAATATGTCAATTTGAACTAGAGTCATGTGTACTCATTATTGTGTCACTATTTTTTTTTTGGTTCTTGTTCTTGCATAAATGTAATAGTAACTTTTAAATCTTGGCCAAGTGTACAATTAACTAGTGTCATAAGTGGACAGTTAACAAGGGTATAATTAACTAGTATCCTAAGTAGACAATTAATATGTAAACTGTTAACAAGTGAACAATTAACAAGTAAACAATTAGCTAGTGGCTTGAGTATGCAATTAACTAGTCTCATGCGCGCACTTAATTATGACAAATGTTGGTATACCATAAAAAGAAAAATTGACGTGATTTGACTTGATTTAATTTTTTTGTGTAAAATATTGAGTGGAAGATATGAAGTTTTTTTTTTTTGAAATTTGAGTCAGCTGACCTAATATAAGATGAAGTGATGTGACAAAAGGTGAAATTTAAAAGGATCCTTTGTGTTGAATATACCTTTTGTGTTGAATTGACCTTTTTGTTTTGTATATACATTGTGTGTTGAATACACCTTTAGTTTTGAATATGCATTTCTTTGTTTTGAATAGGCTTTTTGATTTGAATATGTCTGTGGTTTTAAGTAAGCCTTTGTTTTTGAAAATGCGTGTAAATAATTTGAATTGTGCTTTTGTTATTAAGAAGTTGTGTAAGTCATGATTCGTTGGAATGAGATATGAATTGATGTGTTAATAAGAATTATGCTGGTGCATAATTGTCAGACATTATGCAATGTTATTGAATGAAGATAAATCTAATGAATCCAGAATGTAGGTTTGCAGACTTACCTGATTAGGTAGGAACTTTTGATATGTAAGGTCTGATTGTCAGTCTAATATGACAACTGCTCCATTTCGACTGTTTAATGGGAATGTGTTGTAAGTTGCTCGACTTTCTGATTCATTAGATGATGGATAAGCACAAAACAATGTATGTAACTAAAAAAACTTTTTTTGAGAGAATGGTCCATTGCAAGATTGTTTTTGCAAATTGTATAGTGTCAATATTGAATTCTGTTCAAGAGTTAGAGTGATGTATTGCGGCTACTGTTAATGTGTGTTGAGTAGATAATTTTTGATTTGCACAGGTATTGGTGAACCTGATTTTTGTTCCCCCATGTATTTATGGTAAGTGGTCAATTCAAAGACTCCCGTAACGTAGTGATTTTTTTTTCTCTTTTTTTTTCTGTCCCACGAGAGAGATGTGATATGGGATGTGCGAATTATGCTCGCACCCGGTGTGAGATTTGCAAGAACGCATTAAGTCAACTTCAGCAAGCACCTTATTCTACTCTGAACGCTCCCTGGTCACACTTGCCGTAGTAACAGCGGTGATTTCGTTGTCGCGCTGACCGTAACTGGAGTGAGTAGAGAGTCAAGGAGAGAGCCTGCGCGGCGAACGTGTTTACGAGGCTCTGCGCAGCCCGGCCTGACATGTGGAGTTCTGAAGCTTGTATACGGACTTCTACCCGCTACGTCCAGTATGGTGGTGACCCGTCGTCAGCACCTGGTTTAGGCGCTGCATGTCAAGCTACAAGTCGACAAGATTTCTTCTAGTCCATTCGTATTCCGTCTCTCTCCTCTAACTAAATTAATATGTCTCCTGGTTTAACTTCTTAATTAATTCCCATGTTTAACGTTGTTCCTTTAGCTTTTTTAACTTCTTTGAATCGACCACGTGTCCATTCCATAGCCCTAATTAACGCATACTAAACTCTCCTTTTTTAACCATCTCATTCACTTGTAGTGTCACTTATTATGGGAATGAAGTCCCAGGTTTTCTCGCCCTTTTTCCTTCTAGCTAGATGACGAACTGCCTTGGGTTATTGTTGGTATCAGGGTTAGTATAATTCGACGTTTTTTTGTACGATCATTTTGTTATATCTTTATTCTCCGGCCTATATACCGACCCTATACCATACCCAGTATAAAATTTATTAACATAATTTAATAAATTTATAAACATAAATTTGATACATTCATTTTCAAACCTGAGTAATGTGTAGTGTGTATGATGAAACCCATCTTTGTGAGCTTGTGAAAACTTGCTCAGAAGAATTTATTTAAATTATTTTTTTGGTGTAGAGTTAATAAATGCTCTACAGATAAGAAAATTATTTTTTGCATAGTTTTGTGAATTAAAGAGTAATTCATTAAATTCTTATAAGTCATTTTTAAAAAATATTTTCTTTTATATTATATTGGACATTCACTATCCAACACTTGATAGTACTATTTTTGAGAAATAGTACTATGATAGTAATATTTCTCAAAATAGTACTATGATAGTAATATCTTCTATTGTAATTTTGAGAATTAATTATAGAAACATGTTTTTAAATACAAAAAAGAGCTGGTTTCAAGTAAAAATAGTTTATTTAGAAAGTACATAGCACATTTACACAATTTATTTCTGTAAAACAGGATCCTTTCGCTGTACCTCTGGCTCCATCTTTACAGCATCTAGGGGAAAAAAGAAAGAGAAAATCAGTTCATAAATTTATGTGAAAGGAAAATGACTCCCATCCCCTGATATAATTTATGAATCAAAAGAAGAATTTATTTAAATTATTTTTTGATATAGAGTTAGTAAATGCTCTGCAGATAAGAAAATTATTTTTTGCATACATTAAAGGGTAATTTATTGTTGTAAAAATAGTTGATTGTTGAAAGTAGTTGAAAAAAATTCATTGTTGATAAAGTAGAATTAAACAAATCCAATTAGGAAATATAAATTCTGAGACAGGGGTGTAAAAAAACTTGATATAAAACAGCACCCAACACATGAGTGCAGTTTTAAATCTGTTGTCATTTTATTGATAACTACTTCCAAGAAGTAAATTCCTACCACATTTTTTTGTAAAACCAATTACATACTGTGAAAACTACATCATGTAATAAATATTTACTTCATTAAATAAATATACTAATAGAAAATAGTTATAAAATATTTGTTAAAGAGTATTCCCCTTTTCACTAAATTTCTCTCTGTACAGTAGAAAATCCAACCATGTCGATTAATTTGTTATTATAGATATAAATAAAATAGGGTAGATTACCTTGATAAGAGTATAATAATAAGTTTTTAATGTTGAGCATAATTTCAGCTCAACATTGAGAGCTGAATCAGAGACTTGTCTAGAATGACACCAAAATTTCCTCTTCACTATTGACAATAATGCTGTTGAAAGTAGAGAAACACAAGAATAAAGATTGAATGCTAAGTAAAACATTAGCATACAAAATCTTAAATTTGATTACAACATGCCATAGAGAGCATTAATACAGATGCTGGGTCAGATTTAGAAATTTAAGATTTTATATAGTATTCAATCTTCATTCTTGTGTTTCTTTACTGTCAATGTGAGAGTGATTCTCGATTGTGAAGAGAAAATTTTGTTGTCATTCTAAACAAGTCTCTCAGTCAGCTTTCAATTATGTACTCTATCAAGGCATTCTAATCTATTTTATTTATATCTGTAATAACTAATCATTTAATTGACAGGATTGAATGTCTTACTGTACTCAGAAATTTAGTGAAAAGGGTGAATACTCTTTAACAACTAATCTATTACTATAATAATGAATAAAGTAAACATTTATTATATGATGTAGCTTTCACAGTAATTGGTTTTACAAAAATTGTGGTAGAAAGTAATTTGGGATACTAACTTCTGCATAGTATTTTAATAGAGCATATCTTTGTTACTTAATTGTCAAATTATGGTGGAGATCTGTGTATAAAATATTTTTTATTTGTGAGCAGCTGTTATTAGGGATAACCACAGTAAAAAATTATTCAAAATATACTATTTAGATTCAG
Organism: Dolomedes plantarius; assembly: GCA_907164885.2. Classification (NCBI taxonomy): domain Eukaryota; kingdom Metazoa; phylum Arthropoda; class Arachnida; order Araneae; family Dolomedidae; genus Dolomedes; species Dolomedes plantarius. The sequence goes on along the minus strand of CAJRAI020000202.1, from coordinate 6,158 downwards.
TAATTACTAAACAATTGTTATGATATATTGTTTGATTAGTCTAGGTTAATTTGAAAAATGAGGTGGGTAATATTGACTAGCTGTCAATGTTGAGTGAAATGGCATAGATTATATTATAAAGCGTGAAGAAACACTTAGACTTTTTGAACCAAGCTTCTAACCCAAATTTAAGTTTAAAAAAAATATTTGCTAATGAGAGTATTTTCACAGATCTTAACAATGGAATAGAAAACCCGTATAGTCAACAAATTCATGGATAAACGATTCAGTTCTAAAAGCAAAAAGCCTGGTTTCTGTATACTGTTGTAACATGATTATAATAAAAGTATACAGAAACCAGGCCTTTTGCTTTTAGGGCTGCATCTTTGTCCATGACTTAGTTGACAATACAGGTGTTATGTTCCATTCTTTAGATTCATGAAAATATTTTCAATTTTAAAAGTTTTATTAAAATTTTTTTTTAATTCTGGTTAGAAGTTCGGTTTAAAAAGTTAAAAGTATTTTAATGCACTTTGTAAAATAATCTATGCTACTGCACTCAACATTGACAGCCAGTCAATCTTTGTATGCTTGCATTATTTTTCAACTTAATTTAGATAAACCAAATAATACACCATAAAAAAACCTACACACTTGCAAACATAACGTTATTATAGTCAACAATTGTTTAATAATTAACTGAACCTAAATAATTTATTTTGGAATATTTTTTTACTGCCCTTATCCTTACACTTTATAATAACAGCTGCTCACAAAATATATTTTATGTGACAGATCTCCACCAAAATTTGACAATGAAATAATAAAAAAATTAAATACTAGGCAGAAGTTAGTATTCCAAATGACATTCAACTACCTATTAGCTCATCAACGAATAATCTAATACATCTAAAAGCATATTATTATTATTATTATTACTTCTGTAAGGAATTATGAATGAACCTCTAACTACTTCTCATGAAATTCTGATAATTAAATTAAAATTTTTTTAACATTAACTATCAAGAGTAAAATAACCCTTGGCATTTTATTTCTTTATAATATAAAAATATAAATTTTTTTTTGGTAAGCAGTTATGATAAAAGACTTTCACAAGAGTCACGGTTAACTGAAGTCCCTGAACTGCACTTTCAGACATACCTAATACTTTAATAACAGGCTTGCCAGTTAAAAATATAATGAATAAAGGAAATTAATATCAATCCACAAATTACTGCAACAAGTTTATGAGAATGTTCGGATTAGCGTATAAAATATACAAAGACAAATTTGAAAATTTGAGTTGTTTATTAATTAAGAATTATGTAATAAAAATATTTTTATGGTTTCTCATAGAAAAATTCAAATTTAAGTACAAAAATAAATTTTTAAAAAATATATTCACAACTTTGTGATTTTGCCCACAAGTTCACTGCTGAAAAAAAAGGATATCTAGAGAATAAAAAAAAAATGGGTTCAGTGAGGTTAAAATCAACTTACAGATTATGAATCGAGCACACTGCCAAGTGAGTTGAGGAATCTTTTCATGGAAATCACAATGAGGTGAAGATGAATTCCAGTTTAAGAATTCTGCAAAGAAACCAATATTTTCTTATAATGCCATAATAAAATTAGAGTGATTTGTGACACCAAGAAGCATTGAAAAGCAGAGTTCATTATTTATTATTTATTTTACAAATGCCACACACTACCAAAAATAGCACCTATGCCATCAGTGCACGTGCTCTCCAATACTTCTCAACAAGATCAGTAAAACGTTTTAGTGCAGAGCACTCGTCTATTTGCTTATCAGTGAAATAAAAAAGGTAGTATGACCCCTTAAATGTATACTTTGAACCATATGCGTAGCGTGCTTCTACATTTGGGACGGATACAAATTGAATTCAGCCAGGGCCCTTCTCAGCGCATTGACTACCGAAATCTAAATAAAAGTTCTCATCCTTGTTGGGTTCTTCAAGATTTTAAAGCTGAAACTGAGAAATAAAATTATATAAATGCACAATGACCAACAATTTAATAACTTAGGGATGAAAATGGAATAACCTTTTGCATCTATATATGATTAAGCAATAACAAAAAATAAAAACAATTATAATCATTAATATTCACATTTATACTGATATGTGCATGAGTATTTTGCATCTTTTACGCACTCATGCATACTACATGATGGGGCATAAATCAGAATTATATGGTTTGTTGCGTTAAAAGTATGCATGATCTATAAGTATAAAATCAATAAAGTTCTGTTAGAATTTTATAAAAATTATAGCATGAAATTGAACCTTCTTAGTTGGTATTGTGAAGTGTATATAAATATCCATAATATGCTAAATTTTTTGTTTCTTAATGTAAAGCCCAAGTTAAAATACAGGCCAAATGCTTGCAATGCTGGATATATATATTAAAAACATAAATAATGTTGTAAATTTAAAAAGTTTCATTGTAATAGTATAGCTGTTTTATGGATGAAGTTCTATGTAATGTAATATAAGAAATTGTAAGTAATTAAGAATGTCTGTTAAGTAATATTATGTTTATGTAAATGTTTAATATATGGTAATTTAAAAGTTTTTTCCCCTCTCTTATGGTATGGCTCCTGTACAGTGATTCGCAATAAATATTTTGAAGAAAAATAGTAACTTTCTTTTTTTTATAATTTTCTGCTCTGGTTGACTGGAGGTTGAGAAAGGAACAAAGTCTGTATGTTTAAAGAGAATACTTTGATTTACATAATTATTCTAAGCATTCAAATATTTACTATATAATATACTACAAAATATCATTGATTCAGAACAATAATGAAAGGCCTTTTTTTTGGTTAATAATAAAATGCTGTCTATATTACCATTAAAAACATGAATAATGTATTTGGATAGCAGTCAAAATTATAGCACCATTGACTCTTTTTTAAAAATTTTTAGTATTTCAGATCTGGTATTATGAATACATCAAATGTTCAAATGTTTTGATTATCTCATGGATTTCGTAGGCATTCATGAAAGAAAATTTTAATGTTCATACAAACTGATGAAAAAAAAAGTTAGGTTAGAAAGAAATTGTAGTGGATTTTATAAACAGATTAAGAACATCCTTTGTCATATTAAGTCTTTTTTTGTTATTTTTTTTACCAATTTCATTGTACTTATTAATTTTAAAACTTTTTTCATGCTACTAATTGTGTGGAAAAATATTTTTCTCTTACTTTAGGGAATACTGCATTTATATATCAATAATAATTGAAAATATCAATATATTCAATAGTTATATACATTGTATATCAAACAATTTTTAATATAAATAATATAACCACAAGTAATATTGGTTGCTTTTGACAACCTTTTAATTTAACAATCCTCTCAACTGCTTGGTGTGTGACAAGGGGGGAGTTCTTAATTTGAGTTGGGATGTTTGTTTATAGGGCTTATGAGCTAATCAGTGAATGAATGAATTTTTGAGTAAAATATCATAGAAACAATGTCAATTACATTAAATTACATCATATGGATCATAATATATTGTGCAATAATTTAATAATTATTAAATTTAGTATCAAACTAATATTTCATTGATTTATCATACAATACATTGAACAGGAGAAAACTATCAAAGAAAATTTATAATGATGAACAACCATTTACTTCCTTTGTCCATCTAAAATATTAAATGAAACACGAATCTTAAATTTTCCGAAACAAAATGGTTTTATTTATACATACGAAAGTGCTCGTAAATGCCATAAGTATTGCTAATATAAGTATTAGTATTGCTAATTCATACGATCAGTTCAGTAGAATTGATCTAAACTACGGTCAATCATATTATAACTTGGATTTTAAAACACTATCTTATAACAGTAATAGAATAATGTTCACTATGTAAGGGTGTTAAATAAAATCTAAAGGCAATATTTAAGACTAACGAATGAAACTTACTGTGGATTAATTTCAGCAAACTTGTAAGCAATCTTTAATGGCCGCCTTTTCAATCACGTGCAACTGAATGTCCAATCAGATGACACTAGTGCATTGTAGTATCACGAGGCGAAAAAAAAAGATGTTTTGAAATTTCATTATGCTATAGCTTTCAAAGCTGCCTTTTGGTATTGAATATAAAATTTTATTGCTCTACTGAAATATGTTTCAGGTGCTTCAAAATAGATATTTTTTGTGAAAAGAGATAAAATTCTTTTTTTCTGTTTATTTTATGTATATTAAATTAATAATATATATTTTTTGTAAATAAAATATTGAAAATATTTTTACAGGAAACTTAGGTATTCTAAGTATTTCTAATTTTTAGATGTCATTACAGAACAACTGATTTTGTAGAATTTCGTAATTTTCATCATCTTAATTTTGCAGTAGTATATTCTTATAATACACATTGGAATGAAAAAAACAATTTTTTAATTAACGGACCTTAGTTAAAATAAACAAATCACATTTATTTAGAAAAATATTAATGCAATGTCTTTCAAGGCAAAGTGTTATTTTGAAATAAACATTCATATTTTCACAAAGTCCATAGTAATCATACATGGTATGCTTGTACGTATTTCACTGACACATTGAATTGCTTTCTGTTTGTCATCAGAAATATGCCTCTTCATACGAAGTCCTGTTACTTAACATCATTCCATTCCATCATATCAATATAATCCTTGGCATCAAAGTTTATACATTGAAATAAAAACTTTTTTGATGCCACCTTCATTTTCAGCCTGCTTTTAGATTCCGGGGTAATCCAAGCTCTCTCTTACATGACTGCGATCATCGATATCATACAAATGACGAGATTTTCAGAAGCAGATTTCTGGCACTGGAAAATGATATAAGATAGCATAATAGCATTTTCAATGACAACAACCAGAATTTAAACATTACTGTAATTGGAATGGATGGAACTGCCGTGAACACTGGAATGAATAATGGTTGTGGTTCGTTTATTTGAAAAGGAATTAAGAAGGCCACTGCAGTGGTTGATTTGTCTATTTCATGGAAATGAACTGCGCCTACGTCCTAATTTGGAGGAGAAATAGGTAAACAACTAGAAAACTGCTATGAACTTCCAGTAATGAATTATCACCTATTGAAAATGGCATTCCATTACTAGAAATTAAGGATGATTTAAGTGTGGACCCAAAATATTTGTTAGAAATGTCTTTGTTAGAAATGTCTGTTAGAAATGTTAGAAATGTCTATTATTCATGATAGCTTACATTAGCAAACCGAATACTTCACTTGTATGTGGGAACAGAATGTACTGCAAAAAAAATCTCCGAATACTGACTGAGTACATTTTGTAAGTATATGCATCTGTTTCGTTTCACATAAAGATGAAACTATCTTATATCCATGGATCGAAGCACTTGTGGAAACTTGTAAGCTATTCACGTTACCTCCATCAGATTCTTAAAAATGTAATTGACCCAGTAATTCAAAGAAATTCGTACTTCGCTGCTTCTGAAAATCTCCTCCTATGTATGATATCAGTTGATCGCAGCCACGTAAGACAGCTTGGATTACACCGGATTCTAAAAGCAAGCACTGAAAAATGAAGGGGGCATTAGAAAGTTTTAAATTCAACGTATAAACTTTGATGCCAAGGATTATATTGATATGATTGTACGTAAAGATGCTAAAGTAACAGAACGAGAGCATATTCTGATTACAAACTAAAGCAGTTTCTAAAGGAAGCAAAATAATCTGATCAGGAGAGTCAACGTACTGACTTCAGCAATTTTCCATGTCACACACAAGCAGTAGAAAGGATTGTTAAATTCGTTACCGAGTCACCCTTACCCGTCCGTGGCACTTCTGCAAGAGTTGCATTGATAAAAACGAAAATACATTCTCAAAAGATAATGCCAAAATTTAATAATAAAAACAAAACAAAACACAATTCAATGTGTCAGTGAAATAATAATGGAAAACCTTGTGATTACTATGGACTTTTGAAAAACATGAATTTTTTTTTCAAAATAACGTTTAACATCCCCAATCTCAAAGAACTTTTTAATCTTATGCACAGGTAAGTGTGCGTTAAATTTTTCTTCTACACCCACTTTTGATTATATTCCTAAATCTGAAAAGTTAACCTCAGAATCAGCTGATGAGCTTAAAGCAGGGTGTTTAACCTTTTGCAGCATCTGGGCC
>CAJRAI020000201.1:0-30611 GCA_907164885.2 Dolomedes plantarius | reverse complement strand
TTTCAATAATATTCTGATGGATGTCTACCCTCAATAATATTTAATATTGATATGGAAAAATGGTAACATACGTAATTACCTTGTATTGGCTTTTGAGGAAATGTGTGTCCCGAGCAATTAAACACTCAGGAAATAGGAAAAGAATCCGTCTCTCGCCATATGAGTGTCGCGAAAGAAAGCAACGGCCATGTCATTCGATTCGATTTCTCCTCATTTCCAGGACGTGCGTGTTATCTGCCGGGCGGGCCCTATCCATCACGTTGGAAGTGTCGACGATAAATGACTTCTAGTTAGGGGAGACAGTCTCTCCGTAATAACGTTAGATTTCATCAGATAGCATTCCGGACGGTGGGCCCGAAAGGATTCTTTGGTCGGTAGTTATCTGAAATGCGTTTCCCAGGAAACGAGTTTCAATGCCACTTAAAACGGAATATTCATCCTTTCTGGGTGAAATGGGATTTTTATTACCGCCCATTTCAATTTAGTTAGAGGTAGGATGGATTCTGGTGGCGAACACAGGCATATATATGTATATATATATATATATATATATATATATATATATATATATATATATATATACCGGGTGGCCATAATTAAACTTACAGTGCTCACAGTGTTTTGTAGAGCGATCTATTTGCGAGAATGACGCCACATTTTGTAGGAAGATTAAACAAGACGGGGGACGAAGGATGGATGTAACGTGAAATTTGAATAAAGAACTTCTTCTTCTGCTCAGCATACGTGATATTGCAGATCACGAGACTTTATCGGTGTTTATGTAGATTTTACGCTTTTTTAAAAGTGTTGCCATATTGCACTTGAACTAAATAAGAAAATGTGCATAATATAAGGTAATTTTATTCCGTATTAATTTGCATTTGTTAACACTCTATTTTCTATTACACAGCGCCAAATATTCCCCTAGCGGGGACTTTTGGAACTAATTTATTTTTTGCGGAATCCTTCGTCCCCCGTCTTGTTTAATCTTCTTACAAAATGTGTCGTCATTCTCGCAAATAGATCGCGCTACAGAACACTGTGAGCACTGTCAGTTTAATTATGGCCACCCGGTATATATATATATATACATATATATATATATAAGTATATATATATATATATATATATATATGTATATATATATATATATACATACATATATATACATATATATATGTATATATACATGTGTATATATATATATATATATATATATATATATATATATATATATACAGTGGTACCTCGACTTACGAGTTTTTGGAGATACGAGCATTCTCTCGGTAGATTTTTTCTTCGAGTTACGAGCAAAAATTTGGGTTACGCGCAAGCTTCTGATATCCCACCGGTAGTTTGAGCAGCGAATGCCATGTTACATGCTCATCAAATGAAAACACAAGAAGCATATAATATTTACAACCTTTATGTACAATTATTATACAATTGTATACATATTATGAGACTACTATCCAGTCTTAAACCGAGAGATTAACACTGAACAATTTAGTACAGTCGCTTAATGAAATTACCGTGACCTGGGAGATAAAAGAACCAAATTTGGTATGAAGGTACCTTAGGGTATACTAATAAATATTAGCCTAGGAGCCCTCTGGAATTTCTAAAAATATTCATGTATGGCACAAAAATCCAAAATGGCCGAGAAATACGACAAAATATCACTTTTGACACAATTTATTTTACTGTTAATTTTCAATTACAGCTTTAAGCCAATTAAGCACACTACAAACCAAACTTAGGGTAGTCTACATATGAAATAAAATACAACAAAATATATCCATATAATTTATTACAGAAATTTATAAGTACAAATATAACGCTAACATGTGTTCCCAAAACAAAAGAAAATATTTATAGCTATTCATTCGATAGAATTCAGTATGGAACAGTTATAATAAATTACACTTGCACTTGCAAAGTGGTGAGCAGTCCAGATTGTCTTTCCAGCATTTGCAGTTGTTGCAGTCTCCTTTGCAGGAACGTTTAATCATGATCTGGAAACCTCCAGAATTGTCATCCAAACTGGTACCCATGACTCTGAAACCTTATTCCAAGCAAAATTCTGGCGCAGATTGTCCTCTCTGGACCTTGTGCTATTAACCCCCAACAAACGGAGAAGGAATCAGTTGCTGTGTTTGTGTGCTGGTCGTCCAAGTACCTGCTTGATAAACTGCCCTTCGGATACGTTTTAGCTCCCCCAAGCTTAGATGGAGTTGATGCGGTAAAACCTGTATTGCTTGCCCATGCCAAAGGTCACCCAGATATCGGCCGATGGTTGAGTCACTATTAGTTCATAGAATGCACCAGCAATGATGACAATCACATCCGTGTCTGTGTGGTGGTGAAAAAGAAGTGTTAGGTGTTGGGATTATTAGATATTAGATATCTACTATTAATGATTATTATGATTTTTTAAATTCATAGGATTCATTGCTTAAGATTGGGGTTAGTACATTGATTAATTGTTGTGATTCCCAAATTATGGAAACAACTCTGGTTTACACTGACAAATTAATTTATTGAATATTAAAACACATAAATAATACGATACAAGTTACTAAATATTTCCTCCTTCATTTACACATTACTCACAACTTCTTTACTACTAAATTAATTCACTACGACTCATATATTTAATTCATTCACTTATTATGATAACATTTTATAAATATAATCACTCATATATCCATGTTCCATTGCTACCAATATTTACTCATATATATAAGCATAACACCATATTAATTAAATTGTTTTTTACGAATTATCGGTCATCTCCTTAAACATTTTATAGTCAAATAACATCCTCATCGCGCTCTATATTAGTTATTAAGGCTACACACTGAGAAGCAATGACAGTAATATAAAAAGGAAACGCAAAACCGGTACCTCGAAATATGACTGTTGGATCACTATGATGGGCAGCTGGCACTCGTAATGACGAACTTCGTTGTATTATCATCGCACGGAACTAGGGCACTTTCGTCGTCTGGTTTAAGGCTCCGTCAATCATGACAGACACTCTACACGGGACACTGGGGCACGCTCATCATCGGTTCTCTGACTCCTTCACTCCTTGCAGACCCTCGGTACTGGACACTGGGCGCTCTCTTCCTAGGTATTAGGGCTCCTTTGCATGGGCCACGACATGTATTTATATCATCGAGGTTCTTCGTACATATTCATCGGATTGACACTACTTCTAACTCTCAAACTTCTAACTAACTCTCATCAGAGGTATATGTGCCTTCCTTACTTATTTCATATTATTTTCTCTTATTAATGCTAACTCCGCCTCTTACAATTTCCATTGGTCATATTATTACCATGCCACCGCCATTCATCAGTGGCTGCCTCTTCTCAATCCCCTTTTCACCAATGCGCATCGGGGGCGGGATTTATAAAATTCTCCCTCTAACTTAACTTTTTCCCATGCTTCGGCTTCAGGGTGGCCTGTTTTATAGCCATCCTAAATTTAGTGTTCCCTTTCTTCTTTTCTGCTATTCGTGCAACTCACTCTCTTGAACTTTTATCTTATACTTCTTGCTACAAGCATAATCTATATTTTTTAGTTTCGCTATATTGCTGACTTTCTCCCCTTCTCTTTTTATTGCCCGTCATTTGCCATGTTTCTTTCTAACATTTAGCAATTATTTTACTTCGTCCTGTAATTTTCAATTCTCCTGCCCCTGGCCGTGACACTACTGTCATGTCCCTATGACGTTCACCACCTCTCTCTCAAAAAAAATGACTTCCTCCTCTCACCATCTATTACTTCAATGTTCGACTTCCGTCTTATCATCTTGTACCTCTCACCTTTTCCGTTCCCCTTTTTACACCTATCATTGGCTTCTCATCGTAACATCAGCAGTACATATCATCTACATTTATATGATTCCCTATTGCATCGACAACATTTTCATTTAATTAATTATCTACGTGACTCATGGTGCAGTTAGTGACCTGACCTCTTCAATTTCGCTAACTATCTTTAGGTTTAACATAATATTACAGCATATTCTGACCATCAAGGAATAACCTTCTAAGTACAAAAGACTTAGTATAAACAATTACCAACATAATAACATATCAAAATATCACCAAATAATTATTATCAAGTAAATTTACCCATGACCATATTATATGATCAATATTATACGACATTAACAATATTCTACAACTTATATTCATATACATTTCATAATAATTGCAAATAATAATTAGCATGCAAAAAAATAATTACATAAAGGAAAACACACGTTCATTATACACTAAATTTTGTTTGAAAAAATATCAACTTCGTTGCTCAATTAGAATTATACTTTTGAAAATTATATTATGACGTTTGCATAGATTGTTCATTTTCATATTCTTAAGATTGTTCGTATGATAAAATCTCTGATGATTTTTCGCACATAGTCATATCTTTTATTATCTATGAAGATATCTTTTCGTCACTTGTGTCACCACTGTTCATAACTGTCGACACACATAATGGAAAGTCTATAATCTTTTACCATGCGTTTTCTTTTGCACATATGGATAACATTTCCAATTCATATTTTGTTACACATCATTGCTTCTCAAGAATCACATAATGCTACTAATTCGTCCAAATACCTACTAATTTAATTAGTATTGCAAAGACATGCAAATTGTATTATTCCTTTAATTCCTCTGTCTTATTTACCTGTAACTTTGTTTCACTACAACACCACATTAACTTTCCTTGTACACTCCGCGATTCCGAGCAAACGCAGTATGAAAACATTAACCATCTTTGTTTACACCTGTCAAACGCATATTTGTTACACCCCCGTACCCATGACTACCATCACATACAGTCCGATTTAAGGATAAAAATTCGCCCGACAGCGTGAATCGTTAAACCAGTTTTCGTTTCAATTTTTCCTCTGCCTATCTCCGCTACGTCACCGCTCGAGTAAACTCCCGCGCTAATTAGTTTTTATGAGCTTAATAATGGCAACCTCACACTTTCGCTGACCTCCGGTCGTAACCTCCGCCTCGTGTGATCGACATCACTGCAAATACTGCATCCTACCTTCTGGATATTTTTTAATCTTTTCTAATCGGATTGATATCGCGTCTGAGTATAACTTTTTTTAATCTCAATTTATGCGATCATATGTATCAATGTATCTAATTATTTTCCATCTTGTATTTATTTGACCGTATTTTAATATTTGTGTTATCGTGTGCCGCTCACGTAGTTGAATGTATATCTATTTTGTCTGCAATGTCGCGTAATTTCGTCATTCCTTGTAGTTTAATATATGATTTTATTTATCAATTAAGCACAATTATGTTTTTTTTTTTTTTTGCTTTAACTTTCGTACTCGCGTGATGGCTAATCTGTTGCTTGTAATCTTTTGTTTGTAAGGAGTTCGCTCGTCGATGAATATTTATTATTTATTGATTAATTAAGTTCACACCATTTCATTTATTTGTTAATTGAATTGTTTATTTCTATTTTAAACTATTAATTGTCATTCAATCTATGCTGCGAACTCTTCCTTCCCTGTGAATCTTTGACCCTCATCATAACTTAATTTTTAAGCTACCTCTTTGCTGGATATTTAATTTCGTTGATTATTAATGTTTATTTTTCATTATTTATTTAATTTCTCATATTGTCTTTTACTCTTTTAATGCTCAACGCTGTGCGTATCTTTGCTATCGCTGTGATGTTGACGCACGATGATGGCTTTAAAATTTTGTTTAATCTACGCTCATCCGCCACCTCAATATTTGTATCCTCTACAGGTATGTACTACTTTTCTTTTTTTTTTTTGCCATAATTTTAAATTACCGCTATGGATGTTTCATGTGGTTGTCTTATTATCAACTTGCATTGTTTATACCCTGTCATCACTTGATTATTTTTTTTACCTATTGACACACCTAACACAATTTCTTGTACATATCATCCAATCCAATTGATATCGCTCTTATGTTCTTTGATTTGTTAATATTTTATCGTGTCGTATAGTAACTTATTACCTTATATTATTCTTTCCATACTTCACTTATTACTCTTTTATTGATATTGCGTCTTCATTACGTAATTTACTCTTTACTCGCGCTTCATTTGCTTTGTGGACTTATAATTCATTGTACTATATTATTCATTCCCAGCTTCACATTTTTTTACATTAATTATTCCTTTTTTTTATCATTTTTTTTACCATGTGATTAATTTGCATTTTACCTTACCCGTATTGAACTACTGTACTTATTCCTTGTGACTCATTCATGCATGCATAACTTGCTCGATTTTTTATTTATTTACTTATTTATTTATATTTAAATTTATTTGCTTATTATTATCATTATCATTATTAATTATTTATTTATTATGTCACCCGTTAATTCATGAATTTATTTATTTAATTATGGCGCAAACCACGCGTGCTTTTTGTAATTTGTTTAAATTGCTCTTTATAGCCACCCTTGGATTGCTTAAATATCTCAATAACACGTTTTGATCGCGGAACATTCGTACTATTTCAAACACTCCTGTAAATTCTGCCCTCAAAGCCCTAAGAGATATTAAATTTCGTAAAGTTGCTAAATCTCCAACACTCCAATAATTATTATTATAATAATGCCTATATTGTATCTGATTTCTAACCTTTCCCGTTGTCCTCTCGTATTGATTGTGTCGCAAATTTAACCTATTTCTTTGATCGTAATAATTATATTGAGCGAAATACCTATTTCGTCCGCCATATTTTTGTCTATCGCTTTTAATTACTTGATGATAATCATGATAATCGTTTGCCGCCACGATGGTACCCGTATAAACCGTGATATACTCTCATTTATCGGAAATTTTTGTTGCTTTATATCCTGTACATCATCTGGACTCTCAATATTCGCTTGTTTTGATTTCTTATGATAATTATCTTGCCGTTTTGCACGTTTCTGTGGTCTATTTTCACCATCTCTACTTTCTTTACATTGTTTAAATATGACGCACTCCTTAACATCGTGATCACCCTGCTCACATAAATCGCATAATTTTATTTGCGTAACCTTCGTTATCGTATCTAATTATTCCCTTAACTTTTTATTTTCGCAATATTGAATGTGGACATCTTCTTGCTATCAATTGTGATTGTAAATCTATATTTTCGGATACTAATTCTTGTAATTTTAATTGCTGATCGTTTGATTGTCTGTGACTTCCGCCAACTCATTTTTTAACATCTGTATCATCGATTTTAATTTTAGTATTTCATTTGCTTTTTCTTTGATTATCGAACGGTTTATCACCATTTCATTGTCCTCAATCTCCATAAATAGAAGACCTTCTAATTCGCTTGCTTTCTGTACGGCTCCGGTAAAATTTTGTATATTTAACATTAGTAGTTCCCGTCTAATATCCAGTCTAATAATCATAGGTTGAAGGGGGCTCCTATTGACAAGTATGCTCAAGACATTGTATCCCAGCCTTGCTGGTTGGCAAATAAAGCGTACCAAAGTACTGAAATGGAAAGAGGGAATGACTGTATCTCATGCGCAAAAAACTCATTCAAAGCAGATTCCCGGTTCTGCATAGATATATATATATATAGTTCGCTAAATAGTTCCACATTGTTCTGAAGCACTTTCAGCCTTTTCCCTTGATGAGATGTTACTTTATGCTTTGTTCTCTTCAAGAGTGCAAGAGAATTCTTCTTGATTGGGTCATGTACAGAGAGAATGCGCTCATCAAGCACATTCTTGACGTCCTGATACTGCGGTTTGCCTATGCCCGATAAGGTTACAACCATCGACTCACTTGCGCAGTTGCGACTCTGAAGACTTACTAGATCAGGGAAATCACCCGAAAAGGGATTGCCCATTTCATTGATGGTTTTACATAGACTAACAACCTGCTGCTGAAAGTTCTTCTGTGATGAAAGTCCCTGCCTATGATGCTGGAAATTCTTGGGATTATCTGCGTTATCGTTATCCAGAATGCATTCTTCTTCAAACTGCTTGATAATTCTGGCAATCTCAGGCCCCGAAAGCATCCATCGTCGGAAAGCAACAGGGTTTACTGTGATGCCAACACCACCACCCGAACCTTTCTCAATCTTGTTCTCTTGTTCGTTAGCCTGATCGAATGGTATTGTAGAAAATGTGTTGAATGTTTTTGAAATGTCCCAGTTAGAACAGCGCTCAAACTGATTCCTGATAGCGTCAGGCAATGACTTCATAGCTTCAATTGAGCATATAAGTATACTTCATAGCTGTGTTCGGCCATTTCTACTGTACAAACTTAGGGCAAACAGAGGTTGATCAAATTAATGACTGGTAATGGTCCTGGATTAAGGAATTGAATAGTCTGTCTAATGACATCCATGCCCTGTTTAATCGATGTGTTGTGATGGTCAACTTCTGCAACACAGCATCACTAATCTAATTTTTTATGGTTTTTGCAGTAATGGTGTCTCGAAAAGAAAGATTCACATGTGATATTTGGTCGTAGTCGGCCATTTTGGATTTTAGTGCTGTACATGAAAATTTTTAGAAAATTCCAGAGGGCTCGTAGGCTAACTTTTATTAGTATACTCTAAGGTACCTTCATACCAAATTTGGTGCCTTTATCCGCCAGGTAACGGTAATCTTAAAATACAGCTCTAAGCTACCGGACTAATTATCACCCGGGGCAGCTTTCTCTGCCCAAACTTGAGTCGCCCTCTAAAAACGAACAGCGCCCAACCTCTCTCGCAGAGAATCAATTCCCTCCCCTACACTGGAACTCCCCATGGGGTCTAAGGGATGAGAATACCTTGGTCCTAGGATTGCAAGCTCTGCCCCTTCTACGGATTCTTCATCTGGACATTACAGCCACAGTGAACGATGCAACAATCGTCCAGCTTCCGTGTCTCACTCGTTCACTTTAATAGAGTAGATGGTAATAAAAGCGAAAGTGAGGAAAGCGGGGCGAAAAGGTTAAAAATCAACGAATAAGATTTCATTTTTCAGTTCAGCCTTTCTCCTCCTCTTCCATCGGCATCTTCAAGTCTGATCTCCAAAGTAAATGTTCCACATTACACTTAATAAAACAAATTTATCGCAGTACATTCTATCGTATTGCGTTTTTATACAATGTTCGTCATTTATAAGCCCATATTTCTTATTTAAAAACATGTAACAAAAAATTGCGGTGTTTTGGGGGTGCCCGGAACGAATTAATGGCATTTCCATTCATTTCAATGGAAAAAATTGACATACGAGTATTTCGAGTTACGAGCGCTGTCATGGAACGAATTAAACTCGTAAGTTGAGATTCCACTGTATATATATATACATTGAATATGTATATATATATATACATATATGTATATATATATATATATATATATATATATATATATATATATATATATATATATATATATACATACATATATATACATACATATATATACATATATATATAACATTAAAAACCCCATACCATTTTAAAATCTAACATTATTCTAAATTCCCTTGGGCGTACGAGCTAAATTTCGCTTTTGATTCTAAACTCTAATAACCTCGAGAGAAAATATTAAATGGCTTCCTTTTTCAAATAGGCGCGGCGTCCCCAATATTTTAGATAAGCTCTGCGCAGATTATATAAAACCACATGTGACTTACCGACAACAGCAAATCCCTAATCGCGATGATGATCACATGACAAAGTTTATATAAACCACATGAAGGGTACATGTAACGCTTTTTTGATAATGTAACTGACTTGGAAAGACGTATTCGCCGTCTAATAAAATTTAATGCCGTAACTTGCCGCGTCGATTATTCTCATAGCCACGACTACTCTTCATTCCCCGTGATGTGCTGGACGCCTATTCTTTCCTTGGATTGTCCAGTACGTTACATAGAGTCGGCAGGATTCGAACCTGCGCGGGAAGATCCCAATGGATTTCCAACGAAATAAGCGGGAGTACATCGTAAAATTTTGTGCGCCTTCGACGCTCCTATTTTTTTTCTCTCTTCTCTCGTCTTGCCGTGTGATGACCAGCAATTGCGGATTTAAATTCATCGTTCTTCTATCCGGATTTCAAAATGTGCTTTTTTTTCTTGCCGTGTGACGACCAGTGACTGCGGATTTGAATTCTTCGCGAGTATCTTCAACAAGAGTGTGCGCGAAATCGAAAGTTAATTTCCAACCATGTTCTCCTTAGTGAAAAGCGTTCTATCGTGCGGTGTTTTGTCAAACAGCGTGATCACCATTTAAATTCTTCGCGAGTGTCATCATGTAAAAAGTGCGTAATCCCCACCATTTAAAAATCATCAGTGAAAGTATTAGGTCATCGAAATTGTGTGCATAACAGAAAAATGTGTTCGCGATACAACTTCGTTCCAGCAGTTCAACGCAATAGTGCCTTCTTAAAATGTTACCTAAAGGAAAGGTTTTACAACTTCCGGAAAAAAAAAAAAAAAAAAAAAAAAAAATTCTTTTAAAGTGCTCTTTCATAGTGTTCCAATTGGGATACTGTGTACTGGGACTAACTGAGCCAAGAACTTCACCAAGATACATTCAGAACCGAGCTACAAATGTTAAAATTATGAAGATATGTAATAGTGAAAATTAATAAGGATAATGGTAAAAAGTGTGAATAACACTTCAATTGGTAAGCTAAGATTTACAAATTATTGTGAAAAATTTTAATATTAATAGATACTGATAAAAATTTATTATAAATGTGTTTCGGTGAAGGTATTTTCAAATTATTGATTTAATTAAGTACCTATGATAAAAAATAAATCGATAAAAAGTAAAACGAAAGTAAGAATCATTGGTTTAAAACGTGTATTTTGTTTTTGATTTTAAAATGTTTCATTTTGATTTGCATTTTGATAGAATTTTAAGAGTATATTGTTTCATATAATATTTCCATGTTCTTTTTCTGATAATGAATATTTTAGTGTTTTAAGATAATTAATGATCCTTGGTTACGTTAAACTGAAATATTAAATGAGTAAAGTAATGTTATGAGTATCTAATTTTGCACGCAGTTCTGAATCGTCGCGGAGAAAAAGAAAAAATAATAACGTAAATCATTTCCGTTTTCGAGCGCGTTGTATTACATTTCGAAGGTCGCCTCCGCAATAAATTTAAATGCTCAGCATTAGTTTTGTAAACACGATCACGAAAAGAGCCAAACTTGCTTTGATTCATTTAACTTGAGATTTTTGCGGTTCTAAATCTAACATCAGATGCTTGTGGTTTTGATTTTGGAAAATATCTGCAGGGATAACATAGTAATTTTCAGACATCAAGAAAATTTTTTTATTTAAGTACTTTGACATATTACATTTGATGTTGAGACCTCGTAAATTGTTCTACGAATTGATGAATATTTGGGTACTACGAATTGATGAATATTTGATGAATATTTGGGTAAAGGAGATTTCCGGTGGTTTGAGTCGACAGTCAAAAGTCGTTCTATGGATTTCATATAAACGGAACGTCTTTATAACATGACTTAGGGTGCCAAAAAACCACAATTGGAGAATTGAAAAACCATTGTATGTTATATTTGGTTCATCCGCCCCAGAAAATTCTCGAAAAAGAAATAATGAAGAATAATAAATAAATAAGAAAGATAATATTATAATGAGAAATATGTTTTAAGATATTAAATACAAATGATGAATATTTGGGAACTTTACAGCGAGGATTCATACCAAAATGTGATATAAGAAAAGAAAAATTAATTTTGGTTTATCGATTTCATGATTAACTTAATAAAACTGAGATGGGTATTGGTAAAAGAATTTTGATTATTTGTGTCAATTAATAGAATAATAGTTTGAAATTTGAACATTAACATTAAATTATGGCAATTGATAGAGAATATTAAGGTATTATTATTATTATTATTATTATTATTGGTATTAGAAATATTTTATTAGTGTGTGTTTAATACTTTCATATGTTGTGTATTTTGGATGCTATTGAATATAAAATTGATAAACAAACTTTCACACTAAACGAGATTCTGAAATTGTCCATGCTTGCAGATTGAGATATTATAATGCACCAGAGAACTTAAAACTACACCACGAATAATGACAAACATTAGATCCATTTTTCTTTCTTTTCTATGTGATGCTTAACATCATTATATATTTTTTAATTGATATAATTAATTATGTGTTGTCCTACTAAAGATATATAAAAAAAAACTGTCTAACTTAAACTTTCTTCTTAAGAATACTATTATATGTGAATTTTTTTTTGGATCTCAATTTAAACACCGGCTATGACAACTCTACTTCTTTAACCTTTCAGTAAATTTCCTATTTCTTGAAAAACACTTTCCTATCACCCAACTCTACAAGCGCGTTGGATGTCGTCCCAACTGTTTAAGATCTTATTAATTTTTTTTACTATTTGTTTTTAATTCATCAACTCAGTCATTTAAAGTGCTGAAGATCATATGCTTGAGTAATGACTAAAACAGGACTGGGATGGCCACTCCTTTTGTCCTCCCATTTCTATATATTATACTCCCACAGGTATGACAACTGCACCTTTTCCTTTTTCTCCATCTGTGTACTATGCAAGATGCTGTTTTTCAACGCAGTCATATTCTGTCGGAGATTTACGGTTAGTCCACTGTACGGCTAAAAGACTCTTCCTCCTTATTAGTCAGAGAACAATATGGAGAAAGAAAACCCACTTGTTACACAAACATAAACACAACCCTCACTGCTTAGAGGTAGAATTAAAGAATTTGAGACTAAGAGTTGGGGAACACACATACAACAAGGTACCTTCAAAACAAGGAAATGGATCCACATAAACTTATAATAAATGTACAAAAATGAATAGTAGATAAATAATTTGAAAATAAAGTGAAAAGTATTGAGAATTAATAAATAAAGTTCGAATAAATATGAATAAGTATAATTAAAGAATATTGAATAGAATTTTGGAATGAATAAATATTGTCGAAATAAAATGAATATAAGAAATGATGAAATGAGAATAATAAGAAATATAAAAGATATTGAAAAGAGATTTTTTTTCTTGATAATAAGTAATATTGAAATAAAGGAGATAATGGATATCAAGAAAAAATAGTGAGATAAATAAAGATATAAAAACTAGATAAAACGAATCAGAATTGATATACTGAGAACTCGTACACAATTGAGTTATTTGAAAAATAAAATATGTTCTGTAATTTTTATATACAATCTATATATTTGAAATGTGATTTTTATTGAAAGTTTGATTTTTATTATAAACTGTGATTTTTATTATGTAACTAAAGAACTAATTTTCTTTATATGTAAACAAGTCGAGATAATGTGATATTTATGCATTCTACGTTTGTGAAGCAGAATTGACACAGCACTAAAAAGACTGTGATTTTTTTTTAATTGGTGTTTTTTCCTCAACATACTAATGACTGTGAAAGGACTAAAAATGTTGCACAGATAAATCATTACAAGATAAGTTAATAAACTTTTTTGGACTCACTCCATAGTAGTGAACGTTGAGGAAGAAGTTTTGAATTTTTCATCCTGTTATCAAAGTCAACTTCATTTACTTAATTTTTGTTTGTTTTTGATATTTTTATTACTATGTTTTGTTATTTTGTATTATTCAAATCGAGATGATGGTAGATATTGTATTAAATGTATGTTTCCAGTGAAAATTTTTGGTAGTTTACAAATTTTTGGTTATGTTAATTGATTTTTTTTTTGAGATTTTGTTGTGTGGGGAGACGTCCCTATTCAACAGGTTTCAAATACATACTTATGTAGAATCTTCAATTTAATATTATGTGTCCTTCTTTTTAGTGATTTTATATATTTTTTTCAGTAAATTTGATAATGTTGCTATGTCAGCTCATCACGTGATCTTTAAAAATGTTTTCTTGCAATTTAACTTTAATTGAACTTGATACGTTAACTTATTCCAAATTTTTTAATGCCCATTCTTCTCACTCATCTGAGTGAGTCTGCCCTCCAATGCAGGCATTGTAGGTCAGCCTCTTCTCGGACGGGGCGGATATTCTATAATATTAAAAACTAGTAATTTCTTAATTCAACAATCTTAACATTTAAAAACTATTAATTCCTCCCTTTACTATTCCAAATTACAAACCCTTTTTTAATTCCTTGAAATAGGTAATTTCCCTTGGGCATTCGTGTTAAAATCCAAGAGATATTCTAAATTTTAGCATGGTCATCCCAGTAAAACTTATATAGAAATCCCATAGTAATAGCCTTTGTAACCCCAGGCAATATTATTAAAGATGGCTGACTTTTTAACGAAATTAAGCTCGACGCGGCGTGGCTACCGAATTAGATCAGATCAGAGCATCAACAAATAACTTTTATCTAATCAAAATGTAAGTCACACCTCTGTGTCACGTGATGGAATGACTTTATAAAACTATCTGGTGTCTAAAATTAGACACACTCTGTAAGAATCGGTCTGTCATATAATCCCGGGCGGACGACTTGGAAAACTTAATAAAATGCTTTAGATTCAATTACGTATCTGTGGTTCCTGTGTCTGCGTTGGGAGTCTTTGCGGGAAAATGCTCGGTTTGTCATCATGTGTATCGGCGACGTCATCCACTCTGGCCTGTTATTTGTTCCTCCATGTCGCCGATATTACATATATATATATACATGTATATATAAATATATATATATATATATATATATACATTATATATATAATAGCCGTTGTCTCTGTATAACACTTCCGGGCTATACTCATCTTTCAATTGAAGCGCTCAGTAAACAAACAGCCGGTTAGGCTTAATTTCAATTTCAGTTGTGGATCAGAATTTTTTCTTACCTAAAAACTAATATCTTCTCCATCAAATCACGTTTGTTCAGCCTATTTTTCTATAAAACATTCAGAACTTTAAAAAAATTGGATGTTTTTAGCTGTATATTTAACAGTTTTTAAAAATCTGTTTACTTTTGCGATGAATTCTGAAAGTAAACAAACTTTAATGTGAATGAATCAAGGAGCTCAAGTATTCATATCGCGTAGTGAGCTGTAAAAAACTGGATGGCAGTCTACTACTCCAATCGCATGAAAAACTAAATAAATAAAAAATTGTGAAAGGGCTTGCTTTTACAAGGTGTGGATTAAATGCAATATTGTTAGATAATTCGGGATATTTTTTAACTTTCATATACTTTTTCCATTATGACGTCATTATTAGTATTATGACGTCAAAATGACGGGTTACCTTCTAGTACATATATATATATATATATATATATATATATATATATATATATATATATATATATATATATATATATATATATAATATATATTTATATATATATATATATATATATATATATATATATATATATATATATATATATATATATATGCATATATATATATATATATATATATATATATATATATATATATATATATATATATATATATATATATATATATATATATGGGGTATTGCGAAGAAGTACCTGATTTCAAACTTAAAAATCTCGAGAACAGAGATCCGTAGAAGAATACAAAAGCGGTATTTTTATCGTGAAAGCTGTAAGAATTTTATATACTAATTTTTGAAATAGTTACAAAACCTGCTAACAGATGGCGCTGTACAACCCGTATCAGCGTGCTTATATAAACTTGTAGTGTTTGCAATCACTACATTACAATCTTTTCAAAATGTCCACCGTTCGCTCTATGGAGGTGGCGCAATAAAATTTGCCGCCATACCCCGTAGTTTCTCAACAGAAATTGATTCAGCTGCCACATAGATCGCCGATTGAAGCTCGCCCAGCGTGATGGGATGGTTCTTGTAGACCATGGGTCAAGAAATTTTAAGTGGAGTCCGGATACTATTGAAAATTTTTATCGAGGTCCAGAAAAAAACTCATAATACTTACTAGTTTTAAATTTTTATTTTCACTCATTTAAATAATTATATGAAACATAATAGGTAGGTATTCTTAAAAATTCATGCGAGAAATTACACCTGTGGTCTTGAGCCAGGTTTTTAAAGTTTGGTTCACGCGGGAAAAAACTAATGCAAAGAGTGTCTTCAAGGTGGGCGTCCGTTAATCTCGAATGAATTCAAATCTTTATTCAAAAAATTCATTTTTGAAAAAGATGATTCACATACATATGTGGAGCCAAACATAGTAACCAGGTTGATAGCTAGTTTTTTGCAATTTTCATACATTTCTGAAACATGCTTACCCCAAAATTGGATGCAGTTTTATACATTTGCAAGGAAATATCTTCTTGCAAGTCAGTTATCTCCATTTGAAGCAAAGGCTTTGAAAGACTGAACAACTTCGCAGCCACGTTAGTCCATTCTGGCACTGCAGCAACTTCATAAAGTGATCTAAGAACAGCTTCCCTATCTCTGTAAAGTCTTGGAATCTTGCAGGAAATTCCTTCCCAAGAGCTGATATAAACCTTAAAAATACTGCAATGTCTTCTTCAGAGTTCTTTTTATATTTAACAATTGTTGGTAAAGGAATAAATTCTTGACTTGAATTATCTTTTTCAAAGATATCATGCTTGCGACGGAAAGCAGGCACACTTTGTGTCAGATCACGTATTAATTTTCCATTTTCTTGTAGCTTGGTGTAGAGCACATTTAAATATTTCAGAATGTCTTTCAGGAAAGCCACAGCTAGCAAATTGCGCTCGTTTGTTATGAACTCCAAGTGTTTCCTTGCTTCCTGCGTATCCAAGTTTTGCAAGAAGAAGATTACTTGTTCTTTTATTTGCCAGAAACGTTCAATAACTTGACCTTTACTTAGCCAACGAACATTGTTGTGTTGCAGTAATTCAGAATACGCCGAATCACATTCAGAAATAAACTCCTTGAACTGTCGTCGCTGAAGAGCAGAACGCGTCCTCAAAATTGATCAACTTGACTAAGCTGTTCATTACTTCTTTCAGAGTTACAATAAGTTTTCCACAAAGGACTGCCTGGTGAATTATGCACTGATAAGATATTAGGCCTGCATTCTTATCCCTGATACTAATTTTTTTTCTTTGCCAATCATCGCTGGGGCCCCGTCACTCGAAAGGGACGCCATTCTATCATAACTAATATTTGAATTTGTTATGAATTAATCAAAAGTCTTGAATAAATCTTCTCCGTGAGTCTTAACTTTAAACGGCAATATTGCCAGCAATTCTTCCCTGAACGCTTTACTTTCAGTTGTCAAAACATCTCACGAAAATATACATTTTCCATCATCAACAATGTCACTTGATTCGTCAAGTGCAATGGCGTAGCCTTCTGCAGAAGTTCCAGCAAACTACTTTTGTTGTCAGCAGCTAAAATTTCGGTTCTTCTTGTATTACTTCTTGCCGACAATGGAATACCTCGAATTGCGGCGACAATATCCTTTTTCTCTTCAGAAAGTGCCGTGGCCACTTCCGACGTGCATTCTTTTACTATCTCAGAGTCCGACATATATATATATATATATATATATATATATTCATTCATATATATATATATATATATATATATATATATATATATATTCATATATATATATATATATATATATATATATATATATATATATATATTCATATATATATATATATATATATTCATATATATATATATATATATATTCATATATATATATATATATATATATATATATATATATATATTTATATATATATATATATATATACTAGCGGCCCGTCCCGACTTTGTCCGGGTTGAACAAAATATTATAGCAATAAATATCCAGTTGATAGCCAATAAATTGTAAATATTTTTTTAGCTTAAAAATAACCTTAATAATACCTTAAATTAATATTACGTTAGTTAATAATTAAAGTTAATTTTTTAAAAGAAAAAGACGTGCCGGAGAACGGCCAGATTCGAACTACTAACGTCAGAACAGAAGCCCACCGCGATAGCACCACGTTAAGGATCGTTGAAGACACAAAAGCGGCATAAAAGCGGTATCTGATCGGCACAAAAAGCGGTAGAGGACAGTGGCGGTAACAATTGAGATTGTTAGGATTAAGCCCCTAACTTTATTTCTACTGATCAGATATACATAATATATAGCCTATGTCCATCTGGAATAATGTACCTTTCAAACAGTGAAAGAATTTTTCAAATAGGTGCAGTGGTTCTGAAGATTACCCTCCACGTACAAAATCGCTCTCATATAAGTATAGATAGATTATAGAATTATAGATACACATTGGTATCTCAAAATTAGAGTAAGAGATGAAATAAAAATACAAAAATAAAAAAAGGATTTTCAGTAAAGAATGTTTTTATAATTATTTTAAGCACCTAAAATACTATTCAAATTAATATTACGTTACTTAATAATTGTGTGCATGGCCGCCATCTTGGATTTTTTTGCGCCAACTTGGCAATTTTACCGTGTTTTGAGGAGTGGAAAAAATCTCGCCAATGTGTTTTAAGCGGTGTTTTCAAAACGCTGGACTTTAAATTTTTTTAGCTTTTTTAATAAAAACCACCTGTTTAAATTATGAAACTTAGAAAAATTTTTGAAAAATCATTTAAACGTTGGACTTTGATTTATTTTTGGGTTTTTGATAAAAACCACTTTTTTGAAAAAATCATTCTCAAATATTGGAAATTTTGGGTTTTTCTTTCAGCTTTTTTAATAAAAACGACCTTTTTAAATTGTGAAACTTAGAAATATTTTTGAAAAATCATTTAATCGTTGGACTGAGATTTTTTTTTTGTCATTTTTAATTAAAAACTACCTTTTCAAATTATGATCCATATGAAAAATTTGGTCAAATGAATTTTACTTACAGATAAAATTTTAATGCCATCTATTCAGTTTGCCCTAACTCTTTGACTAATAGCAATGAATCACCAAAATATTATGCCAATATATTGTTAATTAGAAAATAAATACAGCATTTTCGTACCACCTAAATAACTTGCAATTTAAAAATTATCTAAAATTCAGCTTTGAAAAATGTAAAATAATTATGAACCCATAAATTTATGGTGAGTAACCATTGACCTTAACCAAATATTTGGTGCATACAATAAAATCGGGACAAGGATTATTTGACCATTTATCCTGCTGTGTTGGAAATAAGAAAAAAAAACCCTTTTCCTAAACCAATAACTTAACCTTAACTAACTTTTTATCTTAGGTTCCTGGGGAGAGAGAAGTTGAACTTCAGTTATTTAAATTTATTTGTAATCCACTACAACTTGGAATTATAAAATATTTTAAAATATATTGTATTTAAAATGTATACTGTATTTTACATTTTACGAAAAAATGATGGCAGATAATTTTTACTTCAAATAAATGAAATGGTGTATCATTATAGTATACTAATTGACAATCGATAAACAAAATTAAAAGCAACTTAAATTTAATAAGTTAACGAAAAACTGATAATGGATTCAAAAATTTTCAACAAAAAGACTCTTAGTTTTAAAAATAATTTACTCTTTTGAGTATAGTCAATTTGACTCAGATTTCCAGGTCAAGGCCAAGATCTGACCTAAAATTATTATACTGTAATTAAAAGATCACATCAGAAATAACTATTTGATCTTAAAATTAGATAATTTGACATTGGGTTATTTTTACCAGAACGCAATAATTATCGCCATGCGAAATGCGCCAAACCCTGGCGGAAAAAATCCAAGATGGCGGCCGTCCACGCAAATCTAGAGTATCCCCTCTAACTTTATTTCTACTGATCAGATATGCATAATATATAGCCTATGTCCATCTGGGATAATGTACCTTTCAAACATTGAAAGAATTTTTCAAATAGGTGCAGTGGTTCCGGAGATTACCCTCCACGTACAAAATCCGCTCTCTCTTTATATATTAGTATATATATATATATATATATATATATATATATATTCATATATATATATATGGCTTCTGATGTATATTAAGCGTCCAGCACACACGCAATGCTGCTTCTGCGGGTATTTCTTGCTCGCTCAAATAGTAAGGCCGTGCTGTTTTTGTAAGAAGTTTGATATGCTCGGAGTTTTATTTTACGATCTTCACTGCCAAGAGGAAAGTTTTTGTGGAACTGCTGATAAGTTGTTTCGTAGTATCGCTTTAAATTGGCACTTTTAACAATGGCGACAGTTTTGTTGCATATGAGACAAACTGGAACCGGTTTAGGCCTATCAGGCAGCGTAAAACAATATTGTTCAGTCCACTCACTCAGAAACTTCCTATTTTCACTGTCAACTTTTCGATTTTTAGGATCCATATTGATGTAGGTACGAAACGCTTTAGTACACGACACATTATAACATAAATGAACGAATGCTCCTCACAAGATCGCAACGCAACTACCTAATAACTGACGACGTGTCGAAACATGCCGGCCAGTACGCTCTCTCCCGCCCGCACCCTCGCACTCCAACGCACTCTCTTGTGTTACACAGTACAGCATAGCAACAGCTATATATCTACCTACAAAACTAGTTATATAAAAATATTAATAAAAATGAATAGGTAGGTAAGTTATTTAACAGTATTTGGCGGTCCAAGTTTCGACCTTCCGCGGTCCGCCTGTTGCCGACCGCTGCTTTAGACCGTATCTTTTAATGTGCCCCACAAAAAATAGTCACAAGGACTCAGGTCCGGGGAATATGGAGTTCAATCCATGCCTGCGGCTCTATTGCTAACAGCGCCCTCTGTTAGCAGCTTTTGTATCTATTTCGAAAATTAGTGTATAAAATTCTTACAGCTTTCAAGATAAACATACCGTTTGTTGCATTCTTCTACGGATCTTAGTTTTCCAGATTTTTCAATTTGAAATCAGGGACTTCTTCGCTGGACACCCTGTATATATATATATATATATATATATATTTATTTATTTATTTATTTATTTATATATATATATATATATATATATATATATATATATATATATGTATATATATATTTATATATATATATATATATTTATATATATATATATATATATATGTATATATATATATTACTGAACACCAACTTTGCTGAACTTTACTGAACTACTATTTTTGCTGAACACCAACGATATATATATATATATATATATATATAGTCGAACCTCCATATATCAAAGTAGCAAATTGCCGGAAAAAAAATCGATATATAGAATTGATCTTAGTTTTATCGTAATTCTCCTAAAACATTTAAATTAAAGCTAATTTTCATATACGAAACTCCATTTCTAATTTATATGCGAATCACATTAAATGAAAGTCAATAACTGAAAACTGAATTAATATGAAAGATTTATTGAGTACTACATAAATTTAAAAAATAACAATAATCCAGACAGTGGTTACAATGATCACAGTTACATTCTTTAAAAAAAAAGCTACGAGTATCTTGCTGAACAGCCAGTTTTGCGAAAAGTTCATCAAAGAAATGTTCGCATTTATTCAGTCCACTAAAAACTTCATCAGGGATATTCTCCGCGAATTGAAGTCCACGAAGTATTGTTTCAAACGCCAAAATTGGGAGATTTTATTCTAAAGAAGAATAAAATCTCCTATTATGTCTTGAAAAAAAATTTCGATATATAGAGACCCACTTTCAAGTTTTCGATATATAGAAACAGTTTTTCTATGTAATGAACATGGAGATTTTCTAAGAGTTTTTAAAAAGAGTTATTTAATCCTCTTAAAGAGTTTATGAAATCCTTTTTAAACCATGGTGGCGCTAATGTCACGCTAGGTGTTAACATTTCTCTATTTGGCTAGAATTGGGCACCTAAATTGATTGCATAAAGGTCGCATGATGTTCCGAAAGGCGCATCGTGGGGAAAACATCGCGTGGTGTTGATTCATGTTTAAAAAATATCTTTAACGCCCGTGCACTAAAGGACAAATTAGTTAGTTAATTTATTTATTTGTTGGTCGCAGTTTGGAAAAAGGGACTGGGTTTTATTGAAAAGGGGATAATTTAGAATACGTATTAAGCAATAAAGGTGAGGCGAAACAGTTAATAACGGTGGGGCGTTTTTATTACATATATATATATACATACATATATATATATATATATATATATATATATATATATATATATATATATATATATATATATATATATATATATATATATATTTATATATATATATATATATATTTATATATATATATATATATATGTATATATATATATTACTGAACACCAACGATATATATATATATATATATATATATATATATATATATAGTCGAACCTCCATATATCGAAGTAGCAAATTGCCGGAAAAAAAATCGATATATAGAATTGATCTTAGTTTTATCGTAATTCTCCTAAAACATTTAAATTAAAGCTAATTTTCATATACGAAACTCCATTTCTAATTTATATGCGAATCACATTAAATGAAAGTCAATAACTGAAAACTGAATTAATATGAAAGATTTATTGAGTACTACATAAATTTTAAAAATAACAATAATCCAGACAGTGGTTACAATGATCACAGTTACATTCTCTAAAAAACTCTTCTAATATCTTGCTGAACAGCCAGTTTTGCGAAAAGTTCATCAAAGAAATGTTCGCATTTATTCAGTCCACTAAACACTTCATCAGGGACATTCTCCGCGAATTGAAGTCCACGAAGTATTGTTTCAAACGCCAAAATTGGGAGATTCTTTTCTAAAGAGGAATAAAATCTCCTATTATGTCTTGAAAAAAAATTTCGATATATAGAGACCCACTTTCAAGTTTTCGATATATAGAAACAGTTTTTCTATGTA
Source organism: Dolomedes plantarius (assembly GCA_907164885.2). Taxonomy (NCBI): domain Eukaryota; kingdom Metazoa; phylum Arthropoda; class Arachnida; order Araneae; family Dolomedidae; genus Dolomedes; species Dolomedes plantarius. The sequence continues at coordinate 7,812 of CAJRAI020000201.1, read as the reverse complement.
ATGAACATGGAGATTTTCTAAGGGTTTTTAAAAAGAGTTATTTAATCCTCTTAAAGAGTTTATGAAATCATTTTTAAACCATGGTGGCGCTAATGTCACGCTAGGTGTTAACATTTCTCTATTTGGCTAGAATTGGGCACCTGACTTGATTGCATAAGGGTCGCATGATGTTCCGAAAGGCGCAAAGTGGCGAAAACATCGCGTGGTGTTGATTCATGTTTAAAAAATATCTTTAACGCCCGTGCACTAAAGGACAAATTAGTTAGTTAATTTATTTATTTGTTGGTCGCAGTTTGGAAAAAGGGACTGGGTTTTATTGAAAAGGGGATAATTTAGAATACGTATTAAGTAATATAGGCGAAACAGTTAATAACGGTGGGGCGTTTTTATTACATATATATACACATATATATATATATATATATATCTATATATATATATATAGATATATATATATATATATATATATATATATATATATATATATATATATATATATATATATATTTATATATATATATATATATATGTATATATATATATTACTGAACACCAACGATATATATATATATATATATATATATATATATATATATATAGTCGAACCTCCATATATCAAAGTAGCAAATTGCCGGAAAAAAAATCGATATATAGAATTGATCTTAGTTTTATCGTAATTCTCCTAAAACATTTAAATTAAAGCTAATTTTCATATACGAAACTCCATTTCTAATTTATATGCGAAAAATTAGTAATAATTACACCCTGTATATATATATATACAGGGTGTCCATAATTACAGTCCCACTTTCAAAAGGCTGCAAAAAAGAACCACTGGGCAGAATGACTTCAAAATTGAACTGAATATACTGGAAGAAGGGAGAAACGATTTTGCATAATAAAAAAAAAGTTCCAAAATGTATCAATAGATGGCGCTGTAACATTTTGGATCTTTTTTTTTTTAATCATGCCGAATTGTTTCCCCTTTCTTCCAGTATATTCAGTTCAAATTTGAAGTCATTCTGACCAGTGGTTCTTTTTTTTTTTTGCAGCCTTTTGAAATTGGGACTTTAATTATGCACACCCTGTATATATACAGTATGCCCACTAAAGTCCCACTAAATGCGCGTTTTTACCGTTCTATTATTCGCATTAATGTCCACAAGGTATTTTTCTTACTAAATCGATGATGCTCTACAACTTTGTAAATCACTTTTTTTCCCTATCTCGTTTCGTTTTCGTGATAGGAATGCTAACTCTTCAGTTTTCCACCAGGTGGCGCGGTAGGTGGTTTCATTCAGTAGCGCATTCCTACTTTACTATACCTAGATACCACTTTTATGAATATAGTAGCAGCCATTCCGAAGTTAAGAGGGTGGCAAGGGACTTTAGTGGGCATACTGTATATATATATATATATATATATATATATATATATATATATATATATATATATATATATATATATATATATATATGCATTCTTGGGTCCATATTCTTGGGATAAATGCTATCCCCTCCCCTTAAGGTAACGGTTAACATTTAGTATAACAGTGTTCGTAGTTCCCAATATTTAAAAAAATTCTAATTAGAACTACCTTCCTATAAATTTTAAGTTAATTAAATGCGATTCATTTCTTCCCCGGAGTCGAAATTAAATTTCAGAGTTCGTTTTACCACGAATACTTTGTTTCAAAAGTTAAAAAGGGCATTAAAAGGAACACTGGAGGCGAAACCTATTACCTCATACTGGATTTCCGAAGCTGGACTAAAACAATCCATACATTCCTTCTTAACCTTTTCCTTAAGGGGTGGGATAGCATGTATTCCAAGAATACAGGTCCATGGATGCATATATATATATATATATATATATATATATATATATATATATATATATATATATTTATATTTATATATATATATATATATATATATATATATATATATATATATATATATATATATATATATATATATATATATATATATACATATATATATACATACATACATATATACATATATATATATATATATATATATATATATATATATACATACATATATACATACATATATATATATATATATATATATATATATATATATATATATATATATATATATATATATATATATATATATATATATATATATATATATATATATGCATTCTTGGGCTCGTATTCTTAGGATACATGCTTTCCCACCCCGTAAGGAAAAGGTTAATTTCATGTGGGAACATCACTATTCCTCTTAATATATATGCGGAAGGGTTTCCCGCCATATCAATTAGAGAATCTTTTTGATATGTGGAGGGAGAGACGTGAAGAAAGTTTTAACGATAAAAATTCAGTCTACGGGGATTTGGAGGGGAGGCGTACTAATTGACTCTCTCTGCTGTTTGGCATTTATTATCATTACGCTCTCGGCGGATGCATTAGTAGATTATTTAACTACTGGAAGATTACTTAGTTACTCCTTAATATTATTTTAAATGATTATTCAAGTTTTAAAAAAATATTTTGATCTATTCAATAAGAGAATGTTTCATTAGCACTCGCAATTACAGCTGCTAAAAATTTTATTTCTTAACATAAAATTTAAAACTATTCCTTCCAGTGTGTCACATTAACCCTAAAACTAAAATGTGTAAGCCCTAAAATCTTCAAAACGTTCTTTTTTAAGGTAGTTTATTCGTTATTAAAACCTTTAACACAAGTCCGAGAGAAAAAAAAAAACTTTTAACCTTTAGAGTATAAATCTTATACCATAAAGGTCTATCTTATCCCTTTATATAAATATATATATATATATATATATATATAGTTATAGATATAGGTATATTTATATATATATATATATATATATATATATATATATATATAATACATCTAATCTCTCTAATCTCTCTCTCTCTCTCTATATATATATATATAGAGAGAGAGAGAGATATATATAGATAAATATATATAAATATATATATATACCTATATATATATACATATACAGTGGAATCTCGATCGATCGTTATCGGATCCATCGTTTTTCCGTATGTGTTCTTCATTTTATCCAGTCCCAACGATCATATTGCTTTGTTATGGTTCCGCATCTATCGTTTTCCCGCATTTATCGTTCATTTCAATCGGTCCCTTGAAAAACGATAGATCGAGATTCCACTGTATATATATATATATATATATATATATATATATATATATATGAAACAAATTTTAATCCTTTTAAACACCCCTAACATGCTTTTTCCAAATTCCTTTATCTTTGTGCAATAGAATACCGTTCCCTTAACTTTGGATTGCGACCTATAATCGACCATCATAAATTTATCTTTTCCCCTAAAGCGGCTGCACGTGCGAAAGCATTATATAAGCATTATATAACGGGCATCGCGAGCCATCACCTCATCTGACGCGACTTAATCACGTGTCAGCCTTTTAGCCAATAGAAGTTCAGGCCGCCTAAAAACTCTGGCGTCTCCTAAGAGTGCCCCGTGCTTTTTGTGTCCTGCTACAGACTGGTCAACATGTAACTTTGGGCGCGCAGCGACCCCTTTGTCTTCATTTTATATTGCGCTGTTCCGACAGTCTCGGGCAGTGTTGTAATATGATAATCCGTAACTAAATTTAAATTGTAAGATTTATGAAGTGTAGTTTAAACCTCGAAGTAATCCAAAATAAATGAGATTTTGATCAACATTTGAATGTGTGTTCCTCGCCGGGACTTTCGATTTATCTGCTCAACCGCCTGACTCCGAAGCCTGACTCCGACGCTGTTCAACCATACGAAATGCCTCAACCATTCGACGACTACTAATTCATTACATATTTATAAGTCGGCAGGATGGTTACCTCCGCCGTGAAGATTCCAAGTGGATTTCCAAGCCATGTTCCAGACAGCAAAGGCCATCTGTTTCGTTTTTCGACTTCGGAGACAGTCCGTCCAGTTCAGTGGGACCTTCAAGCGAAATTAGTGTGCTTTCGACGCCAGTGATGTGTTTGGTGAAAACTGGGAAAGATTTTTTTTTTCCCTGTGTTCTTCGTGTGTGCGTCATCGTAAAAATTCCGCGGCAGTGATTCTAAAGCTGAAGTGTGTGACCGCAGAAGAAGAATTTTTTTTTCTTCCCAACGATTTTTCATCTCTGTGCGCGTTTAGTGCTGCAATGTTCTAACAAAAGTCAAAATCAGCAAGGTTTGGTGTTGTGGGTGATTTTCGAATCGCCAAAAGTGAATTTTTTTTTTCTCGCTTCTACATGTGCATTCGACTGCAGTGAAACCAAAATTTTGTTTTCATTTTCATTTGAGAGTGATGATATCTACGTATCAACAACAAGTCATCTCTTAGAAAATCAAGTGTTGTGCGGAATATCGGATGCAGGCCAACCAAGGATTATTGATGTGGTGACCATCTCTAATGTTTGATTTTTTTCCTGAGAGAACTAAAATTAAATTTAATTAAATTTTTTAACTTACAATTATATTTAACATTTAAAGTAGTATTTTGATGAAAAATTTATTTTAAAATATTTTGAATCATAAAGCATATTAAAATATTTTTCATTATAGCGAGTAAACTATTGTTGAAATTATGAGTTATATTGGTAAAGTTTCTTTTGATAAAGAGTATTTTCAGTGTATTGGTTAAAATTTTGAGAAAATTAGTTGTTTTTAAATCTGATAGAAAAATTATAGTGGTGTGTACTCTATTGAAAAAGTATTAAGATTTTTGAAGTGTTTTTAAATATTTTTCCTGTCATGATTTACTTTCAAATTGGAAAAGTATATGGTGGTAATAATATTCATAAGGAAATTTCATTCATATGAGGTATGACTGTTTATGAAATGTTTAATATTTTTATGATTTTGTGTTGATTTGAGTTAAACAGTAGCCTAAAGCAGTAAAAATGACATCAAAAGATACAACCAAAACAGTGGTGAAAACCGAAAGTAATGAAAATGGAGGGAATAGCAATGAACCAGATTTTAATTCTAACCATACAAATTTTGTCCCTTTTGACCCCGAGTCGGGGATGAGACTCTCTCAGTGGTTCCATTATTTTGAAAAACAATGTGTAGAAACTGAAAAAACTGATGAGTGGAAACTTCGAAATGTGAGCAGGTTTTTGAGAGGCAATGCCCTCACCACTTTTGTCAACCACTGTTTGGACATTAACACCTGGAAAGAGTTAAAAGATACTCTGAGTGAGGAATTTTTTGATCCCACTTCGACAAGTTTCAGTGAATTTTCTAACTTAAAATTCAAAACAACAGACCAGATCACAGACTATTTCCATAAAAAGGTTCGTCTTGGCAAGGCCTTGGGCCTTAATACAAAATTAATTTTAGAGGGACTTACTGATGGGTTGCCCATCAACATGCGTCAGTTGCTAATAATAAATACACCCCAGAACTTTTTGGATTGGTTGCAGATTGCCACCAAATTGACCCAGGTACAGAGAGAGGAAGACAGTGAGAAAAATAAAAGACCAGAGTTTCAGAGACCAGTTCCTTTTCGCATGCATAGACCAGAACAAGAGAATACCAGATTTAGAGCCCCTTTTCAGCCCTGGAGACCCAATTATGCTCCTAGGAGTTCCGACCCAACATTTATGCCAAACCCAAATATGAATATGAGACCTAGGCCCCCTGGCCACTATACCCATTATAATTCGAGTCAACTACCACCTACTCCCTGCAGAATCTGTGAGAGGCGGGGTATAATAAATGCATTCCATTGGACACAAACGTGCCAGTTTAGACAAAACAACCCAAGAAACACTCCTGAACGAGACTCCCCTGAATCAGAAGAACACCAACCGCAATATTGACAATTAATTGTATCCGGATACTTTCAAAATAAAGCAAGAAACTTAACTAGGAATTCCATTTCATGCGTTTTAGACACAGGATCCTCTATCTCGCTCCTTCCCCGACATTTTGTGAACCAATATGGTTTTTTACCTACTAAGACTAAATTCCCAATTCATGTTAGACAAACAGATGGTACCATAAAGTTAGAAGAGAAGTGCACTATAGAATTGAAGATTGGAGAACTGATTAAGACAACTGAATTTTATATTTTGGACTCAAATTTACCATATTTAATCCTAGGATTGCCCGAATGTGGGCTTTTTAAATTAACAATTGACTGTGAGAGACGTGAAGTATGCCAACTGCAAAAGAGGATAAAATTGCAACAGAATTTACCTAAGTGCAGAATCTCGCTTCACATTAACAAAGTTAGTGAACCCGAATTAAGTCAAACCAATTAACTTCCAATAACATAACCTCAACCTAATTGAAATGTAATTCTATAATGACTCTGTTGAACCCAGAGCTCCATTTCTAATATAATCCCAATTGAGTCGGTTAGACCCCGACCATAATTTAATACAAATCCTTTGTGATTCGGTTCGACCCCGAACGCAAAATAATCTACGACCAACCCAACACAATGGTAGCTCAGTGGGCCTGAATTTAGTGCGTTTTCACCGGGCCTCTGTGGAATATCACACCGCAGATTGTCACATTTGGAGACCTAGGCTAAGTTCATTGCTCCAGTGGTGTAAATCCATTTCTCCCTAACTTAAAAAAAATAATGTTGAGTGTTATTGGATGAAATCAAATTAAGACAATTTTTGAAAGTATTATTTTAAAACCTGCTGATTCCTGATTATTTACAATATTTATTGCCAAGTTACTTTTATTTAAGTTTACTGTGTTGAATTGTATTTTTAAAATTTTTCTTATTAATTTGTTTCCATGGTGCATTTAAAAAAATTATATTAGAAAACCTTTGAAGATATTTACCAATAATTTAACTAATTAACTTTACCAACCACCATGAAGCCTAAACCAGAACAGCGACCAAACTCATGAACCAGAGATCCATTTCCTTTTTGATTTTATTTATTTTTGGTGTGCCTAACACTTCTTGGCTCCAGTTTTGATGGTTAAACTTTGCGTGTTGTCTACATAAATTAAATAAATTTGAAAGAAGAAAAAATATCTTTTAAACTTTCTCTTAGAAAAACCCTATTATGTGTGAACCTCTGGATCTCATGAATGCAACCCGACAATGACCATTTTGATTTATTTTTGCCTTTTAAAAGTTTAAGTACTATTTTTTTTAAATAATAGTTGTGATTTATTGTATTTTAATAATTATATTTTATAATTCCATTTTAAGTGTATATTTCAGTTTTTGAATAGTTAAATATTGCCATACTCATTCCAAACTATAATTCAAGTGTATTAATATTCTTTATTTTTGTTTAATGCAAGTTTATGCTATTTTGTATATTCCGTGACCTGAGCAGACACATAAAGATGATAGTAATACAAAATTTAAATTTGTCAACCCCGAGTCAAAATTTTATTCCGAATTACTATTCAAAATTTTTATCAAAATTATTTTTTGTCTACGCGGTTCTCGCCTGATGGAGGGTCTTGCTGAGGGAGCCGGCCCCTCACGCAAGTCTTTTCCGGAGGGGGGGAAATTGAAACAAATTTTAATCCTTTTAAACACCCCTAACATGCTTTTTCCAAATTCCTTTATCTTTGTGCAACAGAATACCGTTCCCTTAACTTTGGATTGCGACCTATAATCGACCAACATAAATTTATCTTTTCCCCTAAAGCGGCTGCACGTGCGAAAGCATTATATAAGCATTATATAACGGGCATCGCGAACCATCACCTCATCTGACGCGACTTAATCACGTGTCAGCCTTTTAACCAATAGAAGTTCAGGCCGCCTAAAAACTCTGGCGTCTCCTAAGAGTGCCCCGTG
>CAJRAI020000200.1:0-34051 GCA_907164885.2 Dolomedes plantarius | reverse complement strand
TATAGACTATGTCGGGAAAAGGTTAGACTTTTTCGGCATTGGTTATTCAACTTTTACGGCAACTGTTTCTATGTTTATATATATATATGTTTCTCTCTCAATATATATATGTGTGTGTGCGTGGGTGCTTCTCTGCAGAAAACAATGTGTGTCAAACGTTATCCGAGGAGAGGATGCCACTTTCTAAATACTCTCTATTAATCATGCACGTAACAAAATAAATGTTTATCAGTGAAATCCGTTGAAATGGACTTCATTTCAGTGCCTTTTCGAAATAGAGACACTGGTTTGAGAGCTCAACCAGTCATCCTCTTTCAACCGACAGAAAAGCTATTACCATCATTTCTATGAATATAGTATTCATACAGGTTTCACACCCATATCCGTTTCACACACCCCTTAACTTCTGAACGGTAACACCTTAGGCCAGGTGTTCCCTAAGTGGTCGATACCGCCCCCGGGGTGCGGTGGAACAATCCAAGGGGGCGGTAGTAGCCTGGGGTGACAATTGGGGGGCGGTGAACGAAAATAGGGGGGAGGGCGGTGAAAGAATACGAGACAATTCTAAAACATTCCGCAGAAAGTGGACGGGAAAGACTTAGGCAGGAACAATCATTATTGTGATACTTGATACGTAGAGAATTAATTTTCCATTTTTGGTCTACTGAGCTCTTGGGAAGTACCCTTCTTTCTGTATTTTGCACCATTTGTACTTCCATTCTCTTCGTGCTGTTGTATCAAACACTAGCCGGGCTTCGGCCATCCGTCCACCAGACAGACAGACGGCTCTGAATTGATTCAGTGAGAGGGAGAATTTTCATAACAGGCACTATTCATTTGCAGTCTCCCCCGACCCCACACAAAGAAAATGTGTATTCTTATTAACACCTGCTATGATATGAGCATACCTGCATTACAAAAAGATAAATTTTCATGAGCCAGTCTGGAATTGAATTCTAACCGAACAGCATTGACCTCTTGAGACCCGAGCAAAATAAAATTTAAATATTTTTTATAATTATAGTTTATTAAAACAAATGGGCAGCTTGTTTTTCAAAAAAATAATGAATTTAAATTTTTTAATATTTCAGGGGAGCATATCCATTTTATTGGATGTTGAGACCTTAAACACGAGAAATAATGAAAAACCCGCACAAAAACGTTTAAAAAAAACTTTATTTAGGTAAACTAATAAACTTTATAAAATTAATACTAAGTTAATGAAAGAATTTAAACTAAAATTTAATTAAAAAGTTAATTATTGAATTTTAAAAATGTATTACTAATAGTTAATAGCAGTTAAATACTTTTAATCAATTTACATTAAGATTCATGGAAAACTTTAAAACAAGTTCTTTCGGCAGTAATACACAAAAACATTTTGCAAACTGTACCACTAAAAGCTGTAATTTAAAAATGTCAGACTGTGGAATAATTGTTAACCAAAGTGAATTTAAAAACTAAACACAGTATAAATAACATAAGAAAAAAAGCATGCGAAATGTTATAGGCAATAAAAAGGAAACCCAATATAAAAATCGCACATATTCTGCTTCACAATCCGTACGTAGGAAAAGTGGCCAAAGGGCTTTAATTGCGAAATTTCTCCAGAAGTATCTTGTGAAAGAAGAACTGAACTACGTAGATGAAATATCATCATTCGGTTGTGAAGTTCAGTCAAATATGGCATAGGCTCTCGACCTGAACGAGTAACTTGCGAAAATTATATCGTGTTACATGTTGGGTACTCTGATTTATCTACAACACTAGAAATAAAAATAAACGATGCCAAGAACGAGTGCTGAAGAACTGGATGGTGCCGAAAGGATTCTGGTTAAAAACCATTCGGGGAGAAGTTTTTGCTGAAGAACTGACAAGGCAAACAATTTCAAAACTTGGCGATTTGAGATTGAATCCCTTCCTTGATGAGGATGGGATAATGCACGTTGGCGAAAGACTCCAAAAATCAAAACTGGCTAAAACATCCTATTATTATGCCTGCAAGACATCATTTAGTGAGTTTGTTAGTATGGGATATACACAGCAAAGGGTTTCCGAAACTTTAATGGAAATACGCCAAAAGTACTGGCTGATTAAAGGAAGACAAGAACGTCCTGAGAAAATGTATTGTGTGCAAGCGATTTAATTCGTCAATTGCACAAAATATATTGTGAATTAAATATACTCGATCCCGTGAATTACACAAAATCCCTCGTGCCTACGCATGGAATAGCAAAACAAAACATCTCCAATCGAGGTCTGTCCCCCTTCTCCAGTGCACAGGGCATTTTTCCCACCACGCTTCGAATCGCCCCCAAGCCGGGGTCATTCAACCCTCGACTGTCCCCTCAAAGAATGTCGCTTGGCACGTCTCTGGCTACGCATAGCGACAGAGAATATTATTATGGCATAAGAAGAGACATACATATATATATATACATACATACATACATACATATATATATATACATACATATATATATATATACACATACATACATATATATATACATACATACATACATACATATATATATATATATCCATACATACACATATATATATATACATACATATATATATATATATACATACATACATACATACATATATATATACATACATACATATATATATACATACATACATACATATATATATATATACATACATACACACACATATATCATACACATACACACACACGCTTCGAATTTCCCCCAAGCCGGGGTCATTCAACCCTCGACTGTCCCCTCAAAGAATGTCGCAGGAAGAAGGGCTTGGTGCGTCTCTCGCTACGCATAGCAACAGAGAATATTACTATGGCATAAGAAGAGATTTCGCATAAATCCTACACACACACACACACATATATATATATATATATATATTATATGTATATATGTACAGTGGTACCTTGACTTACGAGTTTTTTGAGATACGAGCATTCTCTCGGCAGATTTTTTGCTTCGAGTTACGAGCTAATATTCGGGTTACGAGCAAGCTTCAGATACCCCACCGCTAGTTTGCGCAGCGAACGCCATGTTGCGTGCTCATCAAATGAGAACACAAGAAGCATACAATATTTACAAACTTTATGTACAATTGCATACATATTATTCTTACTACTTATGTATTGCATACATATTATTCTTACTACTATAATGACTACTATCCAGTCTTAAACCGAGAGATTAACACTCAACAATTATCACCCGGGGAAGCTTGCTCTGTCCACACTTGAGTAGCCCTCCGAAACCGAACAGAGCCAGGCGATGGCGGAATGGCTAGGGCGCTGGCATTCGGTTTAGATCCTGCGGGTTCGAGCCCCACTGTTGGCATGGACTTTAAACTGTAGGTTTCGGTCGAATTAGAAACAGTTGACCGCAGTGCTCCAAACCAGACCGGAACCGAACAGCGTCCGACCTCACTCGCAGAGAGATCATCAATTCCCTCCCTCACACTGGAACTCCCCATGGGGTCCAGGGGATGGGGATAACCTTGGTCCCAGGATCGCAAGCCCTCCCCTTCTACGGATTGTGAGAAAGACATCACAACAACAATTTATCGACGCAACAATCGCCCAGCTGCCGTGTCTCATTGCTAGCTCGTATAAAATCATCCGTTTTGTGCTTTCAGTTGCTAAGCAAAACTTCATTTTTCCAACCGTGGATCCGAAGAAAGTGAGTGCCGAGAATGATGTGCATTGAGTTGAAAAAAGAAATTATCAAAAACATGACCATGGTGTGCGTGCATGCTTAAAACCCAGTCAAAATAGACCCGATTTTGACGAATGGCTAAAAAAAATATGAAATTAGTTGGAGATGTTTGTTTTGAGCATACTAAAATTCTCCACCGATCAGGCTTGAGCTTTCGCCGCCATCTTGGAAAATGTATAGACTTTTTTGGTTTTTTGCAAGTAACTTAAGAAATATGGATTTTATGTAAAAATTTGAATACAAAAATTGAAGAGCATTAAATTATGAAAAAAAAAATTATTTACATTTTTTTTATAAGTCTAACACTAACAAAGACAATTGACTTTGAAAATAGCGAACAATCACGCGTAGGGCGAGGATGCGCGCATGTGCCCAAAAAGTCTTGCACACTCACGTGTGTCAAACCTCTGCATATCAAAGCTCGAGACAAAGTTGCAGCAACATCCAATCCATTGTTATCAAGTTGTATTGTGAGACTTGGTGGATTCTATCTTTTTATGTCATACCTAGGCTGCATTGGGTACATAATGGCTGGAAGTGGGTAAAAATAAACTACTAAATTGATGTATGCAAACTACGTCAGTAGAAAAAACGTTGTCTGGCCGTGCATACGCTAGAAAAATCCTAGCTTATTATGTACCCCAAACAGCTTTGGCAAAAATAATTTTGACGCCATGGATATATCTGATTTCAAAAGCAATAATCTCCATGAGTTGCCAACCATAAACGGACATACTCATACATGAGGCATCGAGATTAAAATGAGGAAGCAGTTGAAAGAGAATGGCCCAACTGCATCCCTCTGGGTACAGTACTTTGAAATGGTAAAGCTTGATCACCGTACATCATTGTACGGTGAAAGTAAACGGTTTTAATACATTAGTAAACCCATTGTTGCTTTTCCAGAGGATGGAGATTGTTAAACAAAACGGCGAGCATTTTATTTAGGAATATGAGTTAGCTCCTTTTATGTTTGTTCTGTTTAATGAAGCTGGCATGCGAGAAGAGACAACGACATTGGCTATTTGAATTTTCCAAACAAAGACCTTAACCTCCTGAACTGCGTCAACATTGTGGACAGTGCACCGTGTCAAATGGGGAACACAATTAACTGTTTCGGATGTTTGCACAAATTAAGCTAACTACATAAAAAAAGCATGTTACCAGCTGTATAGTCGTTTTTAATGGCTAATTCAACACCAGTAACAGTACAAAAAATGGAAGAAAATCAACGGTCTATTGTGATAAAATCTGTAGACATAAGTTTTGATGGAAACGTGCGAGTTACTGTTCAACAATAGCAGTTCCTTTCAAATGAAAATAACAAGAGCAAACTGATCAGTATGCTATCAGCTGAGCTGGAAAACAGTGGGATTCTATTCCGACAGTGTAATGACGAAGCCGACATTCTCATTGTAAATACTGCAATTAATGAAGCATGTTCTGGTAACAACATCGTTGTAATCATCGGGGAAGATGATGACCACCACCTGGTTCGATTAACAGCTCTCACTCCTACAGAAAAGACATTTTCCTTGTCAAAACAGGCAAAGGAAAAAATATATTCATCAAATAAAATACAATCATCGGGACATACCAAATTATCCTTTTTCTCAATGCGTTCAGTGGATGCGATACTACTTCTGCAGCATTCAACCAAGGAAAGAAAAATTGCGTAAAAATGTCCCGTCGTGTCCCAATATGGAACACGACGTGACAGTAGTTAATAAATGCAACTCATCGCATAATGATGTTGCTTAAGCAGGAGAATGCTTTTTTTTGATCTGGTATGGAGCACATCCCAGTGAAAAGTCCCTAAATAAGTTTAGGTACAAATGCTTCGCAAAATTTGTCACTAAAATAAAACCATATATTTCGTCTCTTCCCTCAACTGAAGAGGCAGCCATGCGACATTCCTTTCGGATGTATCACCAAGTGCAAAAGTGGTTTGGGAATGAGTAGAATCCTGAAGTGTGGGCTGGAAATGTCAAGAGAAAACCCTCGTGCCCATCACGACTATGGATGCAGTGGCTCCCGTTTCAGTTTGAAGCATGGTGTTTCACAACTGTAAGATTGACTGGGGAGAAAGATGCGTGTGTCGGAAAGCAAGCATCAACTGCACAACGGCCTACAATATCTGCAATGGGGTACGTCACGATGAGATACCCCATTGCAGTTATTGCACTATAGACCGTGAGGATCAATAAAAGGAATTGATGAATTGAGATGGTGCTAGCTGACCCACAGATGATCTTTTCAAGACTGACGACGCGAACAATCTCGTACCGAAAAAAGCACGACAACCATAAAGTAGGAGTAGTATGCATATGCCGGAGCTGGCGCAGACCCATAAATACCCCCCATAAAAACTCCACCCACTTTTAGAAATGTAATGGCTCTATTTCGCCCATTAAAAATTTCCACACACTTTTAAAAACAATGGTGCGAAAACCACCCATTAAAAGTTCACCCACTTTTAAAAACAATGGTGTGAAACCACCCATTAAATTTCCACCCACTTTTTAAAAATAATGGCTCTCAAACCACCACTAAAACCGTACCCACTTTTAGAAGTGATGGCTCTATTTATCCGTATAAATTATTATAATACTGGTGAAAGACTCCCCATAAAAATCGCACCCCCTTTTAGAAAGTAATAGCTCTCAACCAACCATTCAAATCGAACCCACTTTTAGAATTCAATGGTATAAAAAAAATGCCATAATTGTTTCCACCCCCTTTTAAAAACAGTGGCTATCAAACCCCATAAAAACTCCGCCCACCACTAAAACCGAACCCAAGCAAAAAGTCGCTGAGCCGGAAGGGTACCCCCTTCGGCGAGCACCCCCTTTTAGAAAACAACGGGGTTAGAACTTTTTATAGCAACGCACCCACTTTGCTGCGTTGAAAAATTCTACCTCTTCGATATTTTAAGCATTTAAAGAAATACATTTAGTATGTAAATAGAACTTTATAAATTATAAAATGACAACCATTCAGCAACTTCAACAACAGGTCAATCAGCTGACTCATCAAAGAGATCAACTCAAAAATGAATTGTCTCAGGCAAACAGAACAATTCAAAGCCATGATGCTGATAACCGCCGTAATCGAGCTGCGATCGATCGCCTTCACAGGGAGAACTTAAGCTTGTCGCGACAAGCGACCAGAACCAACTGCCAACGATGCTCTATGAGATGTAATTAGATCTCCACCCATTTTAGGTTTTAAAAGCGGTTGCTTTTAAAATCAGATACCTACTTATATATTAGAGCATCATTTTGTATCGCATAGTGACCGTGAGCCAAGGTATGGATACCATCTTCCAATATATGACGCTTGTCATCTTTCCTGATAGGCAATCTTATTGACTTGTATGGAATGAATCTCATGCTTTGTGCTCCTGATGAGATTCATGGTCTGTGCTGTACTTCTTGCTTGAATAGGCAGTTCTTGTAGTCCTCGAAGGTTATCCTGTTTTTCACGACACATTTCCTTTACTCCTTTGGATTTTTTCACCAAGTCTGTTTCAGTCTTACAGGCATACATCTTAGATCTTTAAGCAACGAACTCCTCCAAGATCTTCCCTGAATTTTCATCCTTCATCTTCCCCAAGACCTTTTTATTTATTCGTGGCATTCCATACCTATTTTTTTCCATACCATATTATTTTCCTGATAATCAGATGTGTCAAAATAATCAATCATCCCTTTCATATCTTCATAAAAATCATCCGTTTTTATATCATAAACAAAACTATCCGTATCCATGTATAACAATTTAATGCTTTGCCCATATTTAGGTTTCATGACGTTATAGTGAAAGTTGTACATTAAATGCTTGGATAGATCTAGTATACTCATTCCGACATATATGGGTTTATCAAAGATGACTTTAGTTTTATTCATATGTATAGCAGCTAAATTTTCTCCAAAAATGGTTCTTCCTTTAAAGTGGGCTTGGCTATAAGTTTTTCAGCTTTCTTAGATCACAGCAAAGCCTAATGTCGAGCCTTTTTTCGAATATTCTCCATTGTTTTCCCAAATACAGAGTTATTCATGAGCTTATAAAAATCTTTTTCAAAGTCATTGGTTGCTTTGGTTCTCAATTCAGTGTTTATATCTATGTACTTCTTCAGCCAAGGTGCCTGCATAATTGTAAAACTTATGGACTTTTTTCAGTTTAATACCCATCTGTAAAAATTGTTTCAAAACCCTATAATGAACTACGTAACGTTCTTCGCTATGTAGGGTTGTGAGTAGTTTTGCCTGTTTTGAACCATCAGGAACTCTGTTCTCAGTTCCTAGTGGGAGGTCCGAATGGAGATCATGCAAATATGTGGGATATTCGAGGTCGCATTCTAGGATATAGCCGGTATCTGCATCGTCAGGGATTGTCTTTACATCAATATCGGTATCCCCCCACACGAAACCATCATATGGTAAAAATTGGCTCATTGCCCAGCCGTATAGATTATTGGCATCTAGGTACATTAATAATTAGATTCTTTACTTTTGTCATAGTCTTTCATGTATTTATTATTAGCTTTCCCGTACCTATTGCAACACTAAGAAATCCCCCCTCTGGTTCCCTTTTCTAACATAAGTATCATATCATAATCATTTAATAATTGCAATTGATTCCAGTAGATTTAGCATGGCGTCCCACGATAGGCCAGGAGCAGTGAAGTACCATGCTGGATCTAGTTTGTAGGTCTTCAGACAGACATCCCTAAAATTTTCCATGATGTCAGCTAAGATCAGTACATCGGTCTTCACATACCAAATCAGAATACTCACCTAAATTTTAATGTTGAAACTTTCCATACAGTTTTAGCGTGATCATAGTCCTCAGGTGATATATCCGACTCAGTCATTTTATTGTAAACTCACCTTTTGTTGGGTAGGCGAGTTTCGTCACATTTATCCCACGAGTCCATATAATCATACGGGGTACACGCCTTTTTTGGTAACGAGGTCTAATTTATCCTCGGAGAAGTATTTAGCTGTTTCCCTGAATTCTTTCACATTCTTGGCTAAACTATCGATGCTACTAGCCATGAACCGAAATGAATCAACAAATCTCAATTTTATTCCTGGTAACTTGACCTTTTTCCCCTCACCTGCGTCCACTATTTTTGCCCCGACTTCTTTACTAATGAGATGTACTTTTCTTCAGTGTTGGATGACATCGATATCCCCATTATCACCCCCAGTTCCTTTATAAATAAATGAGAATCGTAGCCGGACAGGTTATGAAAGAAAACCGGAATAAAGGATGGATTTTGTACATTAAGTTAACATAAATTATGTGCTGGGCCTCTATAGTTTGATTCACAATTTGATGGATCGAGTAATGGTCGTGGTCTCTAACTTTTCATGGTCCTGATTTTCCTCCGATTGAATAAGGTGAGGGCTTATCTTTAATGTTTAACTCGCAAATATGGCATATATCAGTATTTGGAAATGCTCCTCATCTTAGCAGTCATCTTGATTGGTTTGCTTCTTATCATAGATTTCCTTTATCGCTAATGTTTCAGTCTTTAATGTATCATAAAAATACCTTAGTGGCATCAGAGCCTCTATAAACGATGGGTGGTTTATAGTCTTTATGCTTATATTTGATATAGAGGCAGAAACTCATAGGTTCATGCTTTTGGTATTTCTGCATGTAGGATTTGCCATCGTCGGGTTGACAGGTGTCTATTTTAGTCGTCATGCTTTCAAAATCTGCGTATATTACAAAGGGTGTTCGCAATGATTTATGGTAATTTTTGAATTTTATATATTGACCATTATCGGACATAACTATTTTGACTGCTTTATTTTTCTTACAATCCGTTTCATGTTTTTGCAGATCTTCCTCAGAGTGATAAAATAAGAGGCACCTTTCACAGGGATATACTCTTTTATCATGTTTACTTAATTGAGCACTTATTAGTTTTGACATGTCTTTTATCCAGTAATAGTGGCTGTTCCCTTCTTCGTTTTTTATGTAAAGCAAATTAACATGTTTCTCAACTTTATTCTTAGTTATTCTTAAAGGGTATATGTTGGTCTTTTCATCGTATGAATATATGTTCACTGATACACTATTCATCTTTTCAAACCTTTCAAGTACTCTGTCTTCCATTTTTACAGGAAATTCAATGCCTTCGAACTTTAGCTCATTTTCATATGGTTTATATTTCGTGACTCTTTGGGCATTTTTTTCCGCTGGATGCAGTGCAGAGAGTATTGCCCACATGAAACACTTATTATCCTCATTTTTCACGTTTATGACTGCCTTTTTGGCTTTAATCTTTTTCGGCAGATCGATGTAGGATGCCCCTCTCAGCGGATTGTATTTATTGATCCTTACCTCAAGGCTTTTAATTCTTACAAGCGACCAGCCTGAGCCCTTTGTAACAAAATCATCCATTTCTGTCAATAACTTTTCAATAACCGATCTGTAATAAGCTACTATATCAGTTGATTCTAAGATAACTCCATTTTCAGTTTTAAAGTTCTTCTCCATTTCTATCGTCGTTTCGTCCTTCCCTTTTTCATAGTCACAGAGAAAGTGGAAATTAACTTTCAGACCATGCAACCTATTCAGATGCTTTGCGATAAGGCCCCGGACTAGAGATGAAACATCATTCAAAAAGTCTTTGGGGAGCATTAGATTGTGTTCGTTTTGGATATTGTATGTTTTTAAACGAGATTTATAGGCTGTCTCAGCTTCATTGGGGGTATATAGCCTTCTCTCTTTTGAGATTGAAAACAGGTCTGAATCAAACCCGAAATGACGGTTGAACAATACGCTTTCTATGTATGCTATGATGTCTGCCCTCCTTCCTAACCTGGAATAGCCTCTAATGCCATGCGTTCGACAAAATTCCCGTAGTTGGGGGAGAGTCATGTGATGTAGTCGATGCTCCACCCTTCCACACTCTGGGAGAGCGGTTGCCTTCTTTGGTTTATAGTTTAGGTGCCCTTTAGATTGTAGGTGCTTATTCATGCTAGATTCCTTATATAACTTACCACAACATCTGATCTTGAGCACTCTGTTCTTCTTTGACCTGCTAAACAAGTCATTGTGGAAACTGGAAAAGCCACTATGGTTTTGAATGAGGGCTATCAGTTCCACCTTTTTAAGTTTCGAGTATCCTCGAATATTATGTTCCCGACAGTAGTCTTGCAACTGTCGGACGGTTTTGGATTGAAATTCCATTTAGTCTTTCTATATACTTCAAACCTTTTCTTTAAATGCTTAAAATATTGAAGGGGGTTCATTTTTAAAGGTGTTAAAAGGAAGACTTACTATAATAAATATGATGAAGGAAAACACAACATATGAGGAAGCGTTTCGAAGTAATAAGAATGCTAGGTCTAGACATGAAAGTTGCATCAGACGGAGGAGCTCGAGAATGTGAGCATGAAGATGTGAGAAAAAATTATGATGGCTGGTATGTTTGCACAACATGTCATGAAGAGCTGAGGTATAATCCCAATAAGCCTCCTATTGATCTGCTCGATCTTTATAGAAACAAGCAGATCCAAGAGAGGCGAAAACATCGAATGAAAACTCTATCTGCATGGCTCACTGAGTACCACCTTCCTTTTGAAGAAGAGCTATTGGAAGACTTTTCTTCTTTTAGCCATAAATATGAAGAGATGTTCCCAGAGCGAAAAAACCTAATCAGCAAAGAATACATTCTATTTCATTTGCTCCGGAAAAGGGGTTATCAGACCCCACTTAAGTTGCCTAAAATGAAGAAAACGCTTACCCAAAATGAAGAAATCTGTAGAGTCATTTTCAATGCTTTAAATTGGGCTTACTAGGAAGTCCAACTAGGTGTGGGTAATTGTGGTGAGGAGCTGATGTATGACCCCAAAAAGTAGCAATGATGGCTGGTCTGAGGAAGTGAATTTTTAAGTTTTGACAGCTATTAAAAATAAATTTAAAGAAGATCGTTTTTATGGATCCAACTGGTCTCAGGATAGCCTAACCATTTCACTAGATACTTTCTCTGATTATTTTCTCAATCTTATACACATCGTCTTTCTTATCATACTTCACCAGTTCATTATCATAAAAGGTACCTTTCACCTCTTCATTGTTTAAGTCCTTTACTCTATAAGTGATTGGGTCGGTTTCTAACACTTCAGAAATGACGAATATTTCTTCTGTAAAAGTTGCTTGATAACCCCTTCTGAAGGTAGACTTATATATTGATATTCTTACTTTATCTCCTACCTGGTATTTGGGTTTATGTATGACCTTTTCTTTAAACAAATTGTGATACACATCACCACTGTTTTCTTCTAGACTGGCTTCAGCAGGTGTCATTCTGATACTTCTGTGGTATGAGTTGTTGTAATTCTTCACTAATTGATCCAAGACATCTACGTATCTATTTGTATTGTTAGCCGCTAAGTATTTCCTAATTTTACCGTTTAAAGTTCTATTAAAACGCTCCACAACGGAGCATTTGATTTCGACGTTTTCAGTAGTAAACCAGTGAATATTATTCTCTTTAAACAGTTGTTGCGTCTCTTTGTTAATAAACTCGGTCCCTTTGTCTGTCTGAATTTTTTTCAGGAATTCTTTCCTTAAAGATCTTTTTAAACGCCATAGTAACTTCCTCACCCGTTTTTCTGCGAACTGGTATAGCCCAACCATATTTGCTAAAAATGTCTATGACTGTTAGTAAGTAGTTGTTGCCATCATTAGAACTTGATAATGGCTTTAAAAATAGCAAGTCTGCTTGCCATTGGTCATCAATGTGTGATACGTAAGTTCTCCTCCTTTTGAATTTACGGATAAGTGGTTTATGTTTGGTGTAAACATCTTGCTGGTGTAAGAACTCTTCGATGTCCTTTCTAGGAACATGCACCTTCCTCTCAAGCTCCGTGATGCCGCAATATCCAGTTTCAGGATCATAGTACACATCTCTCAGTTTAGGGGTGTTCTGAGTTACCCCGTCAACTTTAAAAAATAACTTTACCTTGACCCACACTTTTCACATTCACCTTTCATAACAGGCCTTCCGTTGCTTGTCACCGAATTTTCAACCTTTAGTGTGCCTGTCTTCTTTTTACAAATCAAGCAGTATGTCACAATAGAACCCAGTCCAAAAACTTTTTTGGTTTTTATGATTGGTCGGATCACAGCCCTTGCTTGTTTTTCTCCGAGTGGATAAAATCCGCTGTTTGGGTTTTCAATGGTGGCTAGATCCTTTAAAAGCTCTTCATCTGCAACATGTCTCTGTCTAGTGTCTTTTGTTTGACTGTATGCTATGTCATGCTTCTTGCATGCTTTATCTACTCTGTTAACTCCTGGATCCCCTCTAGTCAATCTTTTAGAAAGCTTTGTAAAAGGTCCACAGTACTGATAACCAGGAAGGTGCATTTCTGGTGGATTGAGCTTATCTTGCATCCAACCGACTAAATCTCCACCTTTAATCTTCTTCTTTCTATCGTGTTTGCTCATTTATTAAGAATGTAAAATTATTTTTCGTACCCGTTCAAACCTTTCTTCTTCAAACATTTTTCCATGGGGAAGTACTTCAAGTCCTTAATAAATTCTTGCTCTTTAATCAAAGCCTCCTCCTCCGAAACAGTCTTTGCTCTCAAGGAATTGAGTAAAGACTTATAAAACTTGTAGGCAAACTTGTATTCTTCTTTCCGTTCTGAGATATACAAGGATTTATCAATAATCTCTATGACACTGACCACGATGCTCAAGGATGCTAAGGGAAGCAGAGCGAAAGCAGTCAAACTCGAAGTACCAAACAAGAACTTGGCAACTGTCAGAGACAGACTGACATCACTGTAGAATTTGTAGCTCTTTCTGTATACGTACAACCATGACTCTAATTTTTGTTCCATGTTTTATTTAAAGGATCAAAACATTTCCTATACCTCATTTCGGGGTTAACTAAATCAAGCATAAAAAAATCATGAGGTTTCGTGACACACGTTTTGTACATACTATTGAACTCTTCGCTGGTGAGACTACCATCGATTTCCCGCAGGATTTGTTTAACCTCTCTTGGCTGGAGTCGAAAGAAGATAAAGTAGTTACAGTTCTTGCGTATGTTGATGGGTGTTGAGTAATATGATTGTGATATATAGATGATGGAGGCATTTTTCTTTCTACCTCTTATGAATAGGTCCTCTATGACTTTTTGCTTCTTTTCAGTCACGCAGTCATCGAATACCACTAAATTCTTAACGTTAGGATCAAGTTCATCCACTGTAATAAAATCGGCCAGTTCTGACGTGAATAATGTTTCCTTCTTGAACTTGTGAAACATTTCTAAAAATTTTTCTTTATCAGCCTTCTTAACTTTTTTAAGGTTAAGAATATCATCTTCCTCTATATCATTAAACTGTGTGTATGTTTCTTGTAGAGATGAATACTTGGGCTCAAAGATGTCTTTTGCACATACGTAGAGATTGTCAAACTTCAACCAATCGTAGATGAAGTTAAGAAGCAAGTTTGTCTTACCACACCCTGAAGGTCCGGTGATTAAGAGTCTGAAGGGATGTTTGGGTAGCAGAGGATGCTGATCAGCAGATGCAAACTCTTCAGGTTGCGTGTAATTCTTTATTTGAATCATATCTTTATTTAAGGTGAAAATATTTACTTTAAGGTAAAGAATATTTGCTTTAAGGCAAAAAATATTTGCTTTAAGGCAAAAATTATTTGTCAAGTAATAAAGATGAATCAATTAGAAAAGGAACGTATCGAAAAGATAAAGGGGCAGATACTAGCCCAAAAAGATTGGGTGAGTTACAAAAAGATCTGAGAAGAAAAAACGAGCAGCAGCTACAAGAAAAATTGGGTGTTCGAGAAACGTTAACAGAGTTTCATAAGCCTGTGACCGAACAGTTGGCTCATCAGGAAGTATCGAGAAACGAACACTTTAAAGCTGTTCAGGATGCAATACAGGAAATATCCATTCCACCGTTAGAGTCCACAAGAATTCCAGAATTGGAATATGATTATGGAATAAAAGATTTAGAGCACGCAATTTATAATTTAAACTTAAATAAGGATCTAGACGAGTCTTTCATTAGAAAAGAGGGTTTTGAATTGCCATCCGAATTAGTGAACAAAAGAGCTAGATGAAATCATAAAGCGTGCCAACGACAGAAATAAAGAATTCGGAACTAGAAAAGGGCCTGTAAAAAAAGAATGGATGAACGCTAAAAAAGATAATGAAGATAGGAAAGAGTATTTAAGAAAAGAGTTGGATAAGTTTGACTACAAAATTCGAATGATGAGGAACTATACAAAAGCACTCAAAACACTCAGGGATGGACACTATTATACAGGCACGGGTATCGATAGGGATGAGCTGCTTTCACGACTGACGGATAAAAGATGTAGTGGGGATAAAAGCAAAAAGCTCTACAACAAAATCGTTACTCTGTTGGATGCTCTTTTGAAAAAGGGTGAGATAACTAATGATTATGTAAAAAGGTACTACGTAAAGTTTTTGAGCTAGCTAAAATTTTCTCTACATATAATAAATGAGTAACTACGTTAAAACAAATGTACATCTGAGTGATCATCAGATCAAGAAGTTAAAGACTGCACACAAGAAAAAAGAGGAGGTCACTCTACAGATCAATACCTCCAAGGCGCCAAATCATGATCTTTATCTTACGCAAACACAGATCGAGCAACTAAAGAAGGGCAAACGCATAAAGATCAGCAAAACACAACTGGAGACAAATGGTGGATTCTTGCCTTTTCTTATTCCCATTCTCACTACTTTGGCCACCGGTGCTCTTTCGGGAGCAGCTGGATGGGGAGCTAAAAAGATTATGGATAAAGTGAGCGGATCCGGTTGTAAGGAAAAGAAAAAAAGGGGAAAGGCGTTCTACAAAACTGGGAATCTAGAACAAACTGATTGAGGAATGTATGCATGGTGAGAAAGGATTTCGTGGCGTCTTCACATCAGACATGCTACCCAAAAAGTGGAATTATTAATTTAGATTTGTCGACAGGGCCTGGAACTCATTGGGTGGCCTACTACAACGATCCACGAAATAATTTTGTAGAATATTTTGATTCATTCGGAGACTACGAATATAAAGGTATTACTTTAAAGGATGTCACTATCCCAGCAAACATTTTTCGCTACCTGAGATCATCAAACAAGGAAGTTCGATACAACTCAAGCTTCTTGCAGAAACCCACATCTGACCGTTGTGGCTACTTCAGTATGGCATACATAAAAAAGAGAAATAGAGGTCTCCTTCCTTGGGACATCTTGTATTCCCTAACTCAAGAACCAAGTGACCATAATGAGAAGAAAGTGATGCTTTAGTAAACATAGGTGTTATTTTAATAGGTAAAAGCCTATTAAAATTAAAAAAAATGCTTATAATAAAATGACTCTGCTTATATTAAACTCAAAAGACTACCCAAAATCCGAAGACTTTACTGTCGAATACGCTGCGCCTCTGAGGATCAAGAGGGTAGCTTTGCAATCTTTTTCCTTATGGGTTTCATGGTACAACATTTGCAAGGCCTATGATAACAACATGCTTTCATTCTACGATGGAAGCCTTTGGCACGATCTAACTATTCCAGACGGAAATTATACACTGGGGGAGCTAACCGATTACATGACCCAGTACTTCAGGGACGAAAGTCCTCCCATACAGTTTGGCGTGATATTCGCTCGACAGAGATTTGTGATAAAACTGAAAGAGCACTACAAGCTTGATTTATCGAAGAGTAAGCTTCATGAGATTTTAGGATTTGAACCAAAGATTTACGAAGGAGTGAAACAAGAAGCCAAGTACGTAGCTAACATTTCTCGAAGTGTCGATGATATTCATATCCATTGCGATATAATAGAGGGAGCTTATTTGAACCAATTTGCATCGGAAGTTATCCATTCTTTCACGCCGGCTCAAGAGCCAGGTAGTTTGCTCTCTAGAGATTTTGACAGACCCATCTTTTTTAAGACAAAGAGTAACCACGTATACAGGATCAGGATGCGACTGACCAATCAGGACGGTGAACCTATTGAGCTCAATAATCAGAGGGTACTTTACAGGTTGTTGGTGGAGTGAAGAAATTTTTGTACTTACAATAAATGAACAGACATAGACTTTACGGAGCAAGCAAGAGGATACAAGGGCGAGGTTTCTTTGGGAGAAAGCTTTTGAACGTAGCTAAGAAAGAGGTAGAGGTGCAGCAAGCAGTGAATAGTAAATTGGAGTCAATCCTTAATAAATCCATTAAAAGAGGCACAGGCTTAAAAGTAGTGAATGAAGCTAAATTAGAAGCTATCCTTGGAAAGAATATGAAGCGAAAATAATTTTACTGCATATAATAAAGATGAACAATATTTGGGAGTTGAAACAAACGTCAGAAGACGTCATCAGAGATATAGAAAGTTTTGAGTACAGAGAAATTAAAGAAACACATAGCACTCAAGATACGAGTGAAGATGCCACGTATAACTTTCACATACTCGATACAAACGCTAAAATTCTCTACTCCAAAGGATATATTCACCAAGAACTCAGTGTCGTAAAAGGAAACGGAGATTCTGTTGGGGAAGAGAACGTGACATTGGTGAATGGTGGAGGTTTACTCAGGAGAAGTATCATGACCATCGGTGGATACGAGATAGATTCAGATGTGCATGACACATCCTTGATGCTTCAGATTATGGGTTTAATTAACTTCACACCTGATTATGAAACCTCAGAAGCGACCAATATGTTTTACTATATAGATACCTCCGATTCTGCCGAGAAAGGATCGTTCAAGTTTAACGGTACCCTTACCGACGCTACAACAATAACAAATTTTTTCGCTAACTTAAGAGTGAATGATGAACATAACGAAGGGTTTACCAAAAGATGGATGTATACCCGAGATAGTCAGTCTGTGCACATATTTATACCACTCAAGTACATTTTCGGCTTCCTCAAAGATTATGAAAAAGTCATTACAGGCTTTGATGTAAAATTTCAGTTTCAAAGAAACAGTCACAGGAACATGCTGTATACAGATGTACAAAATCCTAATTATAAAGTACAAGTCAAGAAACTTTCGCTTTGGCTACCTTATGTTAAATTCAATTCTTCTGCTGACAGTCAGTTTACAAAACTTATTCTGTCGGACCAATCCATCGACCTTAACTGGAGGCAACCGAGAGTAGTCAAGTCCAACATTTTAGAAAATAGCAGCGGATCATGTAATATACCCGCCACGACTGATGAAGTGATGAGTCTTTACGTTGTGCCCCAATATGATGGAAGAAACGAAAACTTTTCTCAAAACAACATGCTGTTCGATAACTTAAACATGATTGATTGCTGGCTTATGGTCAATAACGTGAGGGTGCCAAACATTAATTATACTATGGACTTTGAGAAAAAAGATTATTCGAGACTCTACGCCGCTCTCTTAGATGCAGGGCTTAACAATCTCACTTCTGAAACCGGATGTCTCATCAACTATGAAACCTTCAAAAGTCTCTATCCAATCATATGCTTCAACTTATCTTTTCACGAGCCGTACGTAAATGTTAGCAACCTGATGATTGAATTTCACTGGAGACTGAAGAGCAGCCCCCCGAATAAGAAGTATGTATTTTACTTTGTTTTGATCGAGAGAAAGAGATGCAAACTCAATATGGCAGAAAAGAAGATCACAATGTTGAATACTTTAAGGATGTGAACTTAATAGATTATTTTAGATTTTAATAGATTACGATCTATTAAAAACTTATTTATAATAATAAAGATGGCTTGGTTTCCTTTTGGAATATACTACCCTAGAAAAGCAGTGGGTCTTCGCGGTCCACCTGGAATAGGGTTTAAACTCACAAACGATGGGAATTATGATATAGAAAATAAAGTGTTGAAAAACTGTCACAACCCTATTGATGATCAGGATGTTTCAACTAAACATTTTGTCCAGAAAGAGTTAGAAAGGAATTACTTTGGTTTAAAAGACATCATTGAAGACAATAAAAGCAATTTTAATGATAGTTTCTTAAAGTTTGTGCAGGAGACAGCTGACAAGATAAAAGATCTGGATAGTGCTCTTAGAGGAGAAATTGCTGATAGTGTTTCTAAATTAGATGACAGATTCTTGAGCTATAGTGAAAGAAAGACTATCGATGTAAAAGGTAGGAGAATAGGGAATGTTGCTGACCCCACAGAAAGCAAAAACGCAGTCAATAAGAGATATTTGGAAAAATATGTGGCGGAGAACAGTTTAACGATGGACGATACAAAAAGTATCTTTAATGCTAAGAATCTATGTATTGGGGCTGTTCATGAGCCCAAAGATCCACAAGATGTTGTGACAAAAAATTATATGGAGAAGAATACCTTAATGACAAAAAATGGTATATACGATGCCAATAACTGTAAAATTTCAAATGTGACGAGTCCTACGTTAAAGACGGATGTAGCAACTAAAGAATATGTTGATAGTAGTATAACGTATGCAACCAATGCTCTATGTTACGTTAGTGTTCTAGATTACGTTACTTATAAACCTGGCACGAATTTTAACAGGGTCAATTTCACTAAATTTTCAGGGGATTTACTGACTAGTGATTCAAAATTTTCTCGAAAGAATATCATTGTTTCTGGATTCTAATAGTTTTATAACAGAGCATATCGACTTTAAAGCAGTGATTAAAAACACTAGTTACAGCTATAAAGCGAAAGCTTTCTCTGAGGTTTCATGGTTTATTAATGTTGAAGAAGGTTATGCACTCTCGCTATTTGTAAAGTCTAGTGTTGAATTTACCATTAAAACCTTTCTAAGATTTGAAGAAATAAAGTGGTCAACTGCACTACAGTAAAAATATTTTGCTATGTAATAAATGAGTAACATTAATTGGAATAATATTTCGAAAACGGCACTGCCGGAAGCCACTGTTAAGGTGATCATGCAAGATCACCTTAACTGGACGTTGGTGTTTCAGTACTCCCAGCTTTCGGAACCATTCATCGAAGAATTTGCGACAACCGTAGATGAATGGTATGGTGTTTCTAAATATCAAAAACTGTCGGAGCCTTTTATGCATGAGCATAAAGAACAATTAGACTGGATCGAACTGAGCAGGTATCAGAAAATGACTGAGAAATTTATAGAAGAACATATAGGGATGATTGATTGGAGGAATATCAGCCGGTGGCAAGCTCTTAGCGAAAGTTTTATCCTTAAGTATAGTGTAAAGTTACATATGGACTTAATATCAGCATTTCAGAAATTGTCGGAAAATACCATAAGAGAACTGAAAGATGAATTAGACTGGAAAAGTATTACAAGATACCAGACCTTCAGTGAAGAATTTATCAAGGAATTTGAGACAATGATCGATTTTTGCTATCTCTTGATCTATAAACGTCAACAATTGTCGAATACGTTTTTTATTGAATATGGGACCAAGGTGATGTGCATTCTTTTGGCAGAAATGTGTTCTGGTAACCGAATAGTTTTAGGTCACGACCCTTAAGTTTTAATGGTTCTTGAACCATTAAAATTTCCATCCAGCGGACTCAAATTATTTTTATATATAAATAAAAATGCAAGCTATCATCGATAAACTCAATGCTCAACATATTAGCACTTACAAACAATTCGACACAGACATTTTAGTGGCTGATATCGTTCAACATGGTAATTATATAATAATCCGCCTACAGAATAATTGGATAATTCGTATTCCCTCAAAATCTCTCACTAAGGAAGATATTCTATGCTTAAATGATCTCAGAGTCTTTGCAAACAAAGGTTTCGTAAAATTTCGAGGGCAGTGAATGAATAAGCAATAATTGTTTTTTACAATCATTAAAAAATAAGAGGCTTAGTTACTTAATAATTCTGGTCAATTTTGATAGAATGTCAAAACCCGTTTTCCGAACATTTATATCCTCTGCTTTATGTAGTATTTGATACATTTCAATAATATATTTTAAAACTAGCGAATAAATTTCAGGAAATTATCTGTTTCTTCTTCAACAGCAGTCATTAAATGCTGACACATACTTGCAAGAGTGCGCATTCTACTGCTAGTATTTGATGTATATGAAGCACTATATAAAGCTCTATCACCTAATAAGTCATGCGTATTTTCCATCTCTTTTATTATATATATCATTTCTTTAAATGAAAAAAAATATGAAACAGTAGAAGATAGAAAAAGCTCCTTTAAGAGAAACGGCCTTCTATGAGAACCCGCGATAAAAAAGAAAAGTGTCGCAATGACCTTGTTTTGATTTGAGACTACTTCCTTGTGCGCTTGACCTAGGAAGAAGAAAGCGAACTCAGAGTTTTATCAGAATTAAAAAACGAGATGGCAGCACTTATCAGAAGGAAAGCTTCTGGTTTAATGGTTAAATAGAAGATATGAATAAATACTAGTGGGTACCCATGGCTGAATTGGTAGCGCGCTGGTCTTGTAACATCAAAGTCCCTGGTTCAAACCCCGACCTCTCCCGTTTTGTCATACAATCCGGGTTGATGGTTATTGACTTATACCTAGCCAAAAAGACATGTCAGCTACTCTCGTCGTTGAACCAATAGAGTAGCAATCATCGATATATTCATTAGTGGGGTCGAATTTGAGATTGAATATACTCTGAGCCTACCGGGAGGCATTTTGCAAAAATTTTTAAAGTTTTTTTAAAAATTCAATAGAGGGTGCGTTCCTAAAAAGGGGGTGCTCGCCGAAGGGGGGACCCTGCCCTCGAAGCGACTTTTCGTGAGTAAATTATTATGGATAAAAATAGAGACATCACTATCTAAAAGTGGGTGGAAATTTAATGGCGGGTTTGCAGCCACTATTTCTAAAAGTGGATTAGAATTTAATGGGTGGTTTTCACGCCATTGTTTTTAAAAGTGGGTGGAAATTTAATGGATGGTTTTCACTCCATTGTTTTTAAAAGTGGGTGGAAATTTAATGGAGGGGTTGGGAACCATTGATTTTAAAAGTGGGTGGGAATTTAATGGGTGGTTTTCACACCATTGTTTTTAAAAGTGGGTGGAAATTTAATGGAGGGGTTGGGAACCATTGTTTTTAAAAGTGGGTGGGAATTTAATGGGTGGTTTTCACACCATTGTTTTTAAAAGTGGGTGGGAATTTAATGTGTGGGTTGAATGCCATTGTTTTTAAAAGTAGGTGGGAATTTAATGGATGGGTTGAGAGGCATTGTTTTTAAAAGTAGGTGGAAATTTAATGGATGGTTTTCACACCATTGTTTTTAAAAGTGGGTGGGAATTTAATGGGTGGGTTGAAAGCCATTGTTTTTAAAAGTAGGTGGGAATTTAATGGATGGGTTGAGAGGCATTGTTTTTAAAAGTAGGTGGAAATTTAATGGATGGTTTTCACACCATTGTTTTTAAAAGTGGGTGGAAATTTAATGGATGGGTTGAGAGGCATTAACAGTCACTGCGCCAGCTCTCTCGTTATCACACTACTGTTGTACAAGTAGAGTGCATGTCTGGAACTTGCGTTTTTCAGCTATTGGGGTGAGTCGATTCATTTTACATTCAAACGTATACTAATGCCATTGTAAGCTGTATTAAACTGTCTAACTGTACTTGAATTACGCTTCTAAAAACTAAATATGAGGTGCATAAATTTGAGATGCGTGTTATGGTTCGAAAATTACGGTATTTTTTATGTTATATAGATTGGAGGTCCAGTCTTGTACCATAAAAAGTCTATAAAGAAAATTTCTATGAAAAATACAGGAGATTGTTTTCCGACCGTATGTAATAATTAACTGAGACGAACTTCTACTGACTATAAATAAAAGTAATCAAACGATAAATCTGTATATATAAAACAGTTCCGTAACTGACTGACTGACTGACTGACATACAACGCACAGACCAAACCGCTGGACCTAAAGGGCTGACATTTTGCATGGCGATTCTTCTTATAGTGTAGGGGTGCACTAACAAAGATTTTTGAAAAATTCTTCTTAGATTTTTTAAAATTAAATTTTTAAGCTATTTTAGTAACTTTTTTTAAGTTTGCGTTTAAAATAATAATTTGAGGAATGTAAAATTTATATCACGAGAAAGATCCCAAAAATTCCTTTAAAATGAAATCTTTTTCGAATCTTTACCTCCCTTTTCTGATTTTTGGTGAATTTTTAAAGATTAATTTTTAGAATTTAATTTATTAAATGCCGATCACGTGATTTCTTTATCTGGTACTTTAAATAAATTTATCGTCTCGTGCATAACAACAAAACAGAAAAAAAATTTCTTGTTAATGCGGCAGACGATTGGACATTATCCATAAAAATATTAAAATACAGTAAAAGATATGATCCTCAAACTGTACTTTATTAACTGTACTATATTTTTTAGTATGTCCTATTAGATTTAATTTGACTATTTTGTCTATAAAAATATCCCTTACGGTTTTTTTATAAATATTTTTTTTTACATCAGTTGTATACATTGATGGTCGCATTTATTATAAATATATATATATTTATTTTTTTGGCATTAATTGCATACATTGACCGTTGTATTTAATTTGAATGCACTCCGTAGCGAAGTGCGGGTTTTCAGCTAGCTCCTCATAATTTCGCTGCGATGTGAATTAAAACTGAAGCTTCGGCATTAGGGGATGGAGGACATTGCAAAGAGATTTTTTAAATTTTTGCCCCAGAGATAGGAAATTTTGCATATATATTCATCAAAGTATAACTATATCGAACACCTTATAAAATTTTATAAATATTAAATTTTTTTTTTGTATTTTAAAAATTGAAATTATTATTTTTTAAAAAATGCTCCTTGCGATCCAATTTTTAACTTCCCCCCTTAATTTTGCATTTGTATTGATTACGAATACGTTCTGAACAGAGTTACGCATTACTTTGGGATTTCGTCGAATAGTTTATTTTTAGGAAATACTTTTATGCTCGTAGTCTGAATTTTCGTGAAAATTTTGTATTTTTGTACACTTAAGTTAAATTTTTGATGACATGAATGACGTCGAAACCTGAAATGGATACACAGCTCCATTTCGATGTATTAGAGGAGTTTTTATGATAAATTTTATAAAATTTCGTCAAAAATTATGACGCGAGGAGCATCTCTGGAACAATTTGCATTACTTGCAAATCTGGAAAGGACTCATTTTGAGAAAAAGCCATTTAAAAGATGTTTTTTTTTTTTAACCTGACTTTAATACTTATTTTTCTAAAGCCACCAAGTTTTCATTTTACTTTTCACTACATATGGTAAATGATCCTGTGGGTTCCAATCCCAACGTTGGCATGGATGTTTGTAGCCGTTCGGAATCGGTCTTAAACTGTAGGTCTCGGTCTAATTAGCCCTCCTGTATCAAAAAGTTGGCCGTAGCGCTCCTAATCAAACCAAACCAAAGATATGTTCAATGCATTGTATTCCAATATTTACATATTTTTTAAATATTAATACACCCCAAAAAAATTTTCCAATTTTTGTCCGAATTTCGATAATTTGAAATTCCACCTTCCCCTGCTAAGTGTGCTCTACCCAAATTCCGACGAGCGTCACTGAATGCCCTTTTGTCAACGCCGGGTATGGACAAGCTAAATCCATAGGTCGGAAAGACCCGGCCTGAGGTTTGAAAGTGGTGGGAGGAGATGTCGACCCTGTAGTTGCTCCGTCACAACTGAGGTGTCACTAGGGGTGTGACGTAGGTTTTCTTACGCGTCATTCCCATTTTAAGAAACCAACAACTTTCGAGGTATATTGAGAGAATGTCGAAACACACAGTGCCTCCCACGTTGGTAAAGAGAACATTTACGGAGACGAGACTGATTCCTTCATGAGGGTAGCTTTTGAAAGACTCGCTTTTTTTCCTGCCTCTTCCCTCACCGTTAACATTCCAGGCACTAAATTGGCTTAAATCTTAGTGTTAATGTGTTCTACAAGGGACAGGATATGTCTGAAACACTTTGAAGGAAAGGATGAACATCGAAACAACTTGTACATCAATCGATTGTAAGACACTGATTGTAACCTTTAGTATACCGGACCCATTTTTCCTTTTCCTTCTTTAGAACGAATATTTAATACCCCCTTTGTATGAACGGCCATTAAGGGGGTTATATATATATATATATATATTCATTCTTGGGCCCACATTCTTGGGATACATGCTATCCCACCCCGTAAAGAAAAGGTTAAATAACAATGATAGTCGAAAAAGAAGGCATTGTCGCTGTTCGTATTGTTGAACAATCGTGGAAGTGACCATTGAGATGCAATGTAGAAACGCTCTTTCATTTTATCATTGTTGTGTAACAATACTTCTCGTAAAACCATTCGACGCCATCTTTAGTCTGAAACTGACCCTCTCAAAGTGCTGTTCGCTATGCAGAGCTTTGGGCGTTTTCTTGTTGTTGGCGGTGTTATTGCCAGCGGTTATGTTTTTTACAAACTTGCGAAGGAATGGTGGAACCTCAGAGTAAGTCTTTGTACCGAAATTGGCTGTTTTTCCCCCCAAAATCGCACTTTAAGTATTCACAGATCTACCGACATACAAACAGCTCTTCGCAGTCCTGCGTACTTAGGCTTTTCTAAGCCGCTGTATACGAATATTAACTTGTTGCAGTTGGTTTCAATGAAATATTAGGATTTATCCGTCGATAAAATAGCGAGAGGTTGATATTGCAAGGTCACGCAGATGCTGCTGTTATTAAACAACAGCAATTTTAAATGGCGAACGTAATGGAAATCCATTTTAATTGAATACGTTTCAGATTCAAATTTCATTATATTTAATAAATATCAATGAAGAGAAGGGAATGATGGTGTTAAGATGTAAGTAATTTTACCGGGAGTGATTATGTTTGTATCACTGATTGTATGTTTAGAAATCTGGTCACTCGGCTTTTCTGCTGACTGTAAAGTCATTTATTAAGGCAGCCGTGTACTAACCCTGTTGTATTCGCTCGTCCCAATGTTAACCTATGGAGAAAATGTGTCTACTGTTGACAGCTACATAAATGCCGATAATGCAATAAAAGTAGTATTTTCAGATAGCCTGAACGTTTCTGCCCCTTGCAACGGGATGCATTAAAAATTGTGTCCACCAAAGGAATGGATGAGCGTTTAAAACACACTAAACTAGATTTTTCCCCCAAATCATTTAAATTAAAAAATATTGCTTGCATTTTTTTTTCTAGAAACGAAGAATGCCTCAGGGTGTAAATTTCTCTCTCTCTCTTACGGAGTACAATTAAAAAAAAATCTTTGGATCCAAGTCGGCGAACCTTGGGCACATTTTCTCTGTAGGTTATCATTGAAGTGTAAGAGACAATAGGGTTAGTATACAGCAGCCTTAAGCGTGATAGAGTTTGTAAAATTTAGAGCGAATCAATACACGGACAACCTGACTTTCTCTTTGCATATCGAATTGCTTCAATTCTTTTAATAACTCTTTGGTTACTTTTTCTTAATCCCAATAAGCAATATTTGAAATTTTATGCGAGGTGTTTTCACTGACAGAGTTCTGCTTTGGTCATTCGAAAAATACAGAGAGATCCTAATTTATCCCCAAATAAGGGCATTTCTTACATATCACCGAAAACATCTTATTAGATCACTGAATAGATGTATTACTAATGTATCACCGGTTAATCGCAGTGCTACGATATCAAGGAATAAGTGAACTAACATTCCTGTAAGGGAAATACATTATTTTAAGCAGTTACTTGTTTGTCAGGAGTGGCTAACAGATTGGAATACCACTCAAGTGTTTCGACACATTATATATTTTTCTTCGTATAATTAACTAAATTGGCGTAGCTAGGACTTATGTTTTCAGTTCATCAACTGAATATATTTCGGCGTTTTTGAAACAATTCTGTCATACAAATCAAAAATTTGCCATTACAAATATTACAGAAAAAAGATGCGATAAATCATTTAAAATAGAGTCATGTGTTACAGAAGTATGAAATCGAAATGTGCATTAACATCTATGAAAAAACTTAGATGTCTGTACTGTATTTCATATTTAAAACAAATAAACCATTTCATCATTTTGTACTTCAATTTTTCAAACTTTTTGTGAGTAGAGTTTCATGCTTATTATAAACTAAAAATCTAAAAATTGTTGACAGTAATTCTTATTTTTCTTTGCAGAGTTCTGGGCCACCTTCCGTTGTTGAAGTAAGTAACGCGTAGAATAATATACGTTTGCAGTATTTAAGGAAAGTTTATTTGAAATTATATTACTGCCTAAAATTCTAACACAGCAATGACAAAAAAATATTTTAGGATATTACAAATATTTACATAAGCTATTAATGAAACATTGTCAATAATAAAAATGCGTGTGTTCACTTTTCTGTTTTAGAGAAGACATGAATTATGAATAACTATTATTTATTTTGATTTGAAACAGAATATATATAAAATAAACTAAATCCGCTTCAATGCACGAACTACATAACCTTTTTTTTTTCTATTGCTATAAAAATTTTCTATTGCTATATTTTTTCAGTCTTTCGAAGTTCTGACAATCGTAAAGTCTGCGCAACACTCACAAAAATTTCCGCTAAAAATAAAGCAAATCTCGCAATGAATGCTTATATAGAATACATCCAGAGAACGGAACACAAACTTTTTATAGATAGATATCAATAGGATGAGAAATATTCATTAAGAAAAAAGTATTTATAAATAATTTTGGATACGAAATGAAGACAACCTAAATTCTTTTTTCTTCCTACTAAACTACCGTTCAAAGTACTTTCCAATATCTGAAAGTGCTACGCCACCAGATATATCAAAATATTGTACAGTTAAAAAACGTATATTAAAAACCTTCCAGGGTATGTATGTAGACAAAACTACATACATATATGCATGCAATAATTTTCACCCGGTAGTTCATGAACTAAAGTAAATATCCGGGTTATATGAAAGCTAAATTGGACTCTCTCGAAATGATTGTATCTAGCTTAGACAATCCCTTCAGACTGAAACAGCTGTAATGACTCCTTACCGAAGGAATAGAATGCTGGTGCCCAATGTAAACAGTTTATATGTATATAAAAAACAAATAAGTTTTTAAAGACTCCCGTCCAACATGTTGTGGAATCTATATTAATTTGAAAGGAGATTATATGTGGAAAAAGCATAAAAATTTAGGCCTCGGCAAAGGTGAATTGAAGTCATCCGATCTTTGAAAAATTTGTCTGAGTAACTGAATTTTCAAGAATGGGTTAATTATAAGTTACATCACCTATAATATTGATATCTAACTGAAATTTGTGGTATGAGAATAAGGAAATATTAACTACGAAAACTTGAATAGTTGCGTTTTTTCGCGACAATGACCATGCTGCTATGCAAAAAAACTAAAAAAAAAACTATAGGTATTAGGCCTTAGAATTGCTGGAAAATCTGGAGAGGTAAAATAACAACTAGGAATCCTCACAAAATATAGGTTATAATGGGATATTAATGCGTTCAAAATTATTAAACGTTTTATCATGTTTTGAGACAATAAACCTATAGTATTGAGTTATGTCTATTGAGATTTATTGTCTATTGACCAGTGTACTCCTATGCAATCTGCGAGCACGTCGAAGAATTAACTATGTGAAGAATTACGATCTTTTACTTTTAATATCTACATATACTAAGCTTTATAATCTTTCAAACTGATAACATTGGGTCCCTCATTCCAATTCTTCTCGTACATAAGTGCTAATTTCAATTACGAAGTGTCTCAAAGCTATTTTCTGTCATTTTGTTTTAATGTATTAAGAGAGTGAAAAATTATCACATTTTAATACTTCGTCCGTTCATTTCAGGTGTCCTCAAATGCCTTCACTGAGGACATTGCAGTTGATATTGATGATGATGATAATGAAGAAACAAATGATTATGTCGAAACTCTGGTCGAAGATGCAAAAGCATCGGATGAGGCGTCGATTTACGCCGATGTTGTTCAAGTCCTCGACCATAGTGTAGGAGTTGTCGAGCTGGCGGCAATGTTGGTCTCGGCTAATGAAGATGAAGAAAATTACCCACCTTTAGCTGAAGAAATGCTGCTCACCGACTCAGAAATCGAGTAAGGAACTTTTGTTGTTGTCGTTGTTGCTTATGCCACTTGACCGACAGCAACATCAGATCAAGTCCCGAAGGCTGTGGGCGATGAAGGGGCGGCTCCTGTTTTGAAGTAGCACCACAAGGGTCGGAGTCCGACTTGGTTGAATGACCGGTCCCGTCATTTTGAACCGAGTCACGTGACGAGGCCGGAACACTTGACCCCGCACCTCCAGAGGTAAATTTGAGAACTTGGAGGACATTACGGCCCCGCCCTATTTTACGTGGCCCGGCCACCATAAGTGAAAATGGCGGTGGATATCGAACCAGGGACGTTCAGATCACTGTCCAGCTGCTCTTGCCAACTGGGCCGCCGCGCACCAGGAACTTTCTTCGGGTCTTATGATCTCGTTCATTGCCATCTTTAAATGATCATTGGCTGACCTCGTTTCAAATTGACACTACTCGGTTGACGGCCTGTAAATTGCAAATGACTGGTATATTTATGACCAGAAAACTGCTTAAAATAATACTTAATGTTGAAATACATGTTTGAAATGAAGCACGCATCTATGAAATGCTTGTGGTGACAGATGTTTCTACTCGGTAAAGACTGTAAAAATAACTGTGGTGAAACTCCCTCGCTTCACCGAGGTTCTTTTTCTATATGGCATGGGGACAATGAAGTAGTGCAAAAACGAGTCTACTCTTTACGACACGAACCTGAATTTATTTACAGCCTTATACAGTTTAACACTTAACATAACAATTACAGAAAACTCTGAGCACGAGGTGGGCAAGCCTACAGCAAAATAAATAATTCCATAAAGGCCATCTTACCAGAACCCTGCTCTTACTACTACACTCGATTCTAGTTACAGACCAATGAATTCACCGGAGGCGAGACGAGCCTGCTATATCTCGCCAGACCTCCTAACGCTACCAGAGACGCGCTCTCTCTGACTGCACCACACCCTTGGGTTTTTCCGCCCACGCAGCCAATCCTCTGATTGGTGAGGAGGGGGATGATTTGCGCTTTAAGCAGCGCTTCTTCTCAAACATTACACTACAATATCAGAATTATTGACGTCTTAAAAGCACATTTTGTTGAGCTCTTGATCCCAACCATAGTTGTGACATTTCATGACAGAAGCGGAGTGCTTAATTGGAGTGGAGTTCGTAATTTTGAAACAAACAATTCTCCAAGTTGTTTTGTCTAGTTTATTGCTGTATTCAGTTACCATAATGTGGAATTTTTGTGCACTTAATGGTTGTTAATGCAAAAGATACTTATCCCACATTTAATGTTCTAATTTAAAGTATTAAATAACTCATTTCAAGAAAACCTTTTAATTTAATGCTCATATCCATTCAATCATAAAATAAAAGGAAATATGCTGTATGGTATTAATTATTCTAAGTTAATTTCAATCATTCTAGATTTAAATAAAGAGCCCCTACCTCCCCCTATGTCCTCCCCAAATTATTTTAATTAAAAAAATTGCAATCGACACTAGTTTTTTTTAAATTTTTTCATCTCTATCAACTACTGAAATTGTATGCGTCATTTTTCTATGACATCTCACACACACGCAGTGAAAACTGAATCCTTCATGAAATGCGAATTGATCTTTGATTTTAATGCCGTGATGTAGATGGAAGTTCCGAAATGAAGAAATGTTCCGCCAGGGCGATATTGCTGGCGCATTCGATTTCTATGACGAACAATCTTTAATGTCTAAAATGAAATATACATCTGAGTCGAGAGAGGAAGTAGAAGAAAAATATGTTGGTGAATCACTCGGAAATGACGAAGAAGTTTTGCCGATAAATGACATCGAAACAGGCACACTGATTATGTAAGTATCAAGCCACTTGATATTTAAAGATATAGTCGTGGGCTCTGAAATCATCCTTTTTTTTCTGAAATAAAAATGATATCTTGAAAACCATTAAAAGGCACCAGTTACTTTCTTGATAACCTCATTAGTTCTTTTTCCTAAGAATTTAGAAAACAATTTACCCCACTTGTGCTCTACAAGCAACTCTTTTTTTAAAAAAATATCTCTTTCAAACATTAAGTATTTGATTGAAAAAAAAATTAAATCACATTTCAATCACTTGTGTTATTTATTTTTCAATTGTAATAAACAACTTGTAATATTTATTTTTCACTTCAAGAATTGAACACTTGTAATATTTATTTTTCAATTTCAAGTGTTCAACGCATTGCACCGTATTGTTGTATTATTGGTAATTACAATAATTTGTAGCAAATGAAAGTAGAACTGTCATTGTATTTTCTTCCATATCGTACTAAAGGACGTCATTCTTTCTGAGTTAACATCCAAAATGGTGACAACGACCATCAGCCATGAAATCTAAAACGGGTCTTTTCGTCTAACTAAGCATCTACGCTAAAATCAGCCAATCTTCCAACATCCGGTCCGATACTGTAATTCCCCCTAAAATATATTTTGGAATTATTTTTTCCACAGTTTAGAGTTATAGATGACTTAAAAGAGGTAATGTTAGAATAAGAGAGGCAAAGTTAAGAATTCCGTGGAACGGGAAAACAGACATTCATTCACAGTAGGGCAAACATATATATATGCTACAACAGAGATAGACACAGACTGACTGATAAAAAGAACATCACGTGTATTTATGAACTTATACAGGCTCCCAGAAAGAGACAAGAGTGACTTTTAATAAGACATCCAATAGAAATCTTTGATACGAGAGGAAATCAGAGAGATGGGAAATCGTCTGCGATTGCATTGCTAACACGTAAACATATATAAAAGCGAAAATTCTTAGACATAATGTCTCTCTTAATTACTTTATAGAGCTCAAAATTTATTAGGACATTAGCATTAAATATTGAAAATAATTTACAAACGTGGTCCGTAGGTGTGGTTAGTTAGTATGGTCAACAGTTATTGTTATGGTCAAAATACAAGGGCTGGTAGAAAGTTACTTATATTAAAATCTAGCAACTGTATTAACTATTTAGCAAAAATATATATATATATATATATATATATATATATATATATATATATATATATATATATGTGTGTGTGTGTGTGTGTGGCTTGGTACAAAAAGTGCCGAAATCAGTTTTCTCCAAGATCACTTTGTTTGCTTATGTCTGTTTAAAAAATATTATTTTCAATGTAAGAAGTACCCAAGTCTGTATGTACAATGGTTTAGAAAACACTTTTAAAGCATCGGACAAAGTCATCTTGAAAGAAACTGACTTAGACACTTTTTGCACCAAGCCACACACATATATATATATATATATATATATATATATGAATTATTCCTCATTTATATCAATACAATACAGAAGCACTAAGAGAAACCTTAACGAAAGATACGTCTCCAAGAGACATATCGTGCTAGTTTGTCAGTGTAGAAAGTGTTTAATAAAGGCTACACTTTATGAGGGTTGTCTTACATGAATAGTCATTTTTAAACGATGTGCCTATGGGTGTTAAATTATTATTGCAATTATATTTCTAGGATTGACGAAATTACCGAACGTGACACAGATCCCTCGATTGTGACTGAACCTGCTGTAAGTATCTTCCTTAATCAAGCATTCAAATCCTCAAAACTTTCCAATATATATATCACTTGCATGAGCATACAGGTATGCGTGTGTATTTGAGATCAGTTGCGAGTTAAAAGTCACCAAAAATTTTCCTTTTAAAAACATTCTATATCCCTTATATGACAAAACAAGAAATTTAAACCTGTCTGCTTGTTGTACAAAAGCCTTAAAATTTCATACTAGATTTACATAATTGGATGCTCAGTAGATCGACTTTTCGATTCATCATAAAGCAACTTTACAGCTTAGAATAGAGGATGATTACGAACATTTTCTACAATATTGTCGATTGCAACGATGCGCGTGCAATCGGAAATCATTCTCGATTTGTGAGCATTTTGTTGAAGATATGCAATCGAATTGATAAAGCGAACAAAACCTTTTGTTCAGTTTTTTCGATACGATCTATAGATAAATCATGCCCTAAAACTCATTTGATATCGAAAGGATATTCATAAAAAATTATCAATCTATATATATATATATATTATTTCTAGAAGAGGTACCATTGAGGTACCATTTTAAAGATTCAGATCTCCACTTCTGACGAATTGTTAATTTATAATGACACATTTTATCGTTTGCTTAATAATCAAAGTATAAACATTATAAACAATTTTTCTGCCGCTAGATGCCATGCGTGTTATCCTTTTCCCCCCCAATTCTCGCTCATTGAACTTTTAAATTTTAAAATCGTCAGCTTTTATTACCCTTCAGTGAATAAATTAATAAGTTTCTTTCTTGCCAACATCCGCGTGGGTGTACATTATTCTTTTTGCATGGAAAAACAATTCGTTTGTACTAAAGTCTACTATTTTCTATTCCCCCGAAGAACATTTTATGAGTGATATTTTCCTTTGGTATGCGTTTTTAGAGTTTAATTTTATTTTTTCAGTTTTACGTTCACGATTGAATTGCACATTACAAAATTCTACCAAGCTATCGAACCCATCATACTTTACCCAAATCGATCAATGAGGTACCATTTCAAAGATGAAGTTCTCCGCTTCTGACGAACTGTTAATTTAGAATGACACATTGTATTGTTTGTTTAAAAATCGAATTTCAAAATGGACTTTTTGCCTCTGAATTCTTTTCCCGGATGCGTCGATACGGCACGATCAAATAGCGTGCACAAAGAGGTTTTGTAATGTAAATATCCCATTTTCCACGAGTTTTGAGTCATTTTTAACTTTTGATATTTCCTTCAAAGGTATTTTGACGTGTCTATACCTCACGTTCCCCTGTCTTGTGTCATGCTTCACCTCCGATTTTGTGTTCTTTGCATTATCCTTACTCACCATTGTTATTTAACAAATATAAACAATGACTACAAATGAACCGGTTCCTCTTTCATCCTACTACAAACCACCCACCTCGCTATAAAGTCTATCGTATTTTATTTATTCGCATACGAAAGTTCCGCACGGGCCACCTAGTACTTAACACGATATCATCAATAGATATGAATCTGTATTTTAATGGTCCCGTGCAAGTAAAATATTTCCTTTTCTCAACAAAAGGTATTCAAAAATAGGGTTTGCTCCATCTCTCGTGAATCAGATTAAGGCTAAAATACTAAAATTATCTCTTTCAGAGTCGTAAAAGAAAAAAATTTAAAAATGTAAGAAAATTCTTCAAATCCTTCAGC
>CAJRAI020000199.1:0-57331 GCA_907164885.2 Dolomedes plantarius | reverse complement strand
GTGTATGCCCTCTAAGTACGTATTATATCGTGTTGAATTATTTACATTATTTGTGTTACATAAGATATAAGTAATCATAAAAGTTATATATACTAAACATTAAACTAAATAGTTTTACTGAAAGATATACTGAATAGTTATACTAAATGATTTAGTAAGTAAATGTTATTTTCGGGATCTCACCGTATCAAAACGGTTGCTTGTAACGTGTACTTTTGAGAGAAGAGTGCTTTTTCTGTACATGCAGATAACTATCGGCGTAATAATGCTGGGTTGTCAAAATAATATTCAGCGCAGCAATGGGAAATTTCCAAATCTCCAGTCTAACAGAAAACTATAAAATAAAACCGCAAATGCTGTTTTCACAAATATAACGTTTACATTATGACATTAATCCGCGTGATTTTTAATGTTTGACGAACTATGAAAAAACCATATCGGAAATCAACATTTGAAAAAAAAAATACTGCCGGAATGTACACTGAAGTGCCACTGAATTAGGGATAGCAAAGCCTATGCAAATTGTGTAGCGCTGCGCATCATGTATGCGCAAGTGAGGGCGCTGTGGTAACTGCATATATAGCGCGTACTGTGGTTGTTCTTAATTAGTTGTTGGAATTGCCAGTATGGGTAAACTGCCCGATTTAGACGCCTTCGATCGCGGACAAATGTTAAGACAGTTAGGATTTTCAAGGTCGACAGTGTCAAGAGTATACCAAGAATACATGGATGGTGGAAAAAAAACTAGCGATCGGGCAAACTGCAAAGGACAATTAGCCTTGACAGCGCGTGGTGAGAGACGGCTCAGGCGTATTGTACGTAGCCAGCGAAGCCAAACATTAGCTCAAATTACCACCCAGTTTAATCGCCATCGGGCTGCACGTCTTGCCTGGGCTAGAGAGCACAGAGACTGGAGTGTAGAGGACTGGAAACGAGTAGCATGAAGTGATGAGTCTCGATTCAGACTACTTAACGCCGACGGGAGGCTGAGAATATGGCGTCAGGCTCATGAAGCCATGGATCCTGCATGCCTGGCTGGAACTGTACAAGGGCATGGTGGCTCAATCATGGTCTGGGGTGTTTTTTCGTGGCACAGTTTGGGATCTTTGGTGCGTGTACCAACCTCCCTCGATGCAATTCGGTACGTAGAGTTGCTGGGTGATCACCTCCATCCGTTTGTGCTATCCGCACGGTAATGGAGTTTTCCAGCAAGACAACTGTACCTCTCACAAGTCCCGGTTGGCTACTGGCTGGTTGGATGAGCATTCCTCTGACTTCTCTGTCAAGAATTGGCCACCTATAAGCCCAGACTTAAATCCTATTGAGCATCTTTGGAATGTTTTGGAACAAGGCGTGAAAGGTCATCACACAGCACCAAAGAACCTTACTGAATTATGGACAGCTTTAGCCAATATTTGGCAAGCCATTCCCGTGGAACGTTTCCAGAAACTTGTTGAATCTATGCCTCGCCGTGTGGCAACCGTTATCAAGGCCAGAGGAGGCCCAACTCGTTACTAGGTAGGTATCCCTAATTCAGTGGCACTTCAGTGTATTTAGCTTCAAAACATTGTTGCTGAAAATTATTCTTTAAAATGTGTGTTTAAAGAACGTTTTTACTCTAAAATATATGATTTCGCGAAATGACTCAAAATGCATCGCCAAACATTTCTTATTCACAGGTGAAAGAATTACGCTTGGGATGATTCTTGAAATGGGTGCCTGTCTAATTTAGGATGTCATTTAAGGTTGCTTTGTAATCAGAGGGTCCATATACAACTTTTAGCGCTAGAAAATTGTCAGAGAAAATATCACAGATTTTATTTTACTTATTCTTTTATTTTATAAATGAAACTGGCTGAAAACCCGCACTTCGCTACGGAGTACATTCAAATTAAATACAACGGTCAATGTGTGCAATTGATGTAAAAAAAAATATTTATAAACAAGTTGTAAGAGATATTTTTACAGACAAAATAATGTAGAAGAAAATATTCACATTAAATCTAATAGAACATACTAAAGAATATAGTACAGTTAATATAGTACAGTTTGAGGAAGATATCTTTTACTGTATTTTGATATATTTTTTTGGATAATGTCCAATCGTCTGCCACATTAGCAAGAAATTTTTTTTGTCTATTTTATTGTTACGCACGTGACGATAAATTTATTTTAAGTACCAGAAAAAGAAATCACGTGATCAGCATTCAATAAATTAAATTCTAAAAATGAATTTTTAAAAATTCACCAAAAATCAGAAAATGGAGGTAAATATTCGAAAAAGATTTCATTTTAAAGGAATCTTTAGGATCTTTCTCGTATTATAAATTTTAGAACCCTCCAATTATTATTTTAAATGCAAACTTCAAAGAATGTTTCAAAAACAGCTTAAAAATTTAATTTAAAAATATCTAAGAATT
This sequence comes from Dolomedes plantarius, assembly GCA_907164885.2. NCBI lineage: Eukaryota > Metazoa > Arthropoda > Arachnida > Araneae > Dolomedidae > Dolomedes > Dolomedes plantarius. Next base: position 54,911 of record CAJRAI020000199.1, on the reverse strand, counting down.
TTTCAAAAATCTCTTTCAGTACATCCCTACATTATAAGAAGAATAGCCATGCAAAATTTCAGCCCTTCAGGTCCAGCGGTTTGGTCTGTGCGTTATATGTCAGTCAGCCAGTCAGACAGACAATCAGTCAGTCAGTCAGTTACGAAATCTACTGATTTTGTTTTGATGGATCAAATGACATATTTTTGAAAATCTATTGAATAATTTTTTTTTTGTAGCGAAGGTTGGGAAAAAAGCCATACGACCAGTTTATTGTCATAGAGAAATTCAATCAATAAACAATTAAAATAGTTCAGTTAAATAAAGTCTTAATTGATAAAAAAATTTAGTTTTTTTATTTTATTTAGTTATTATTTTTTAAATTTTAGAATTTTTTTGTTCTCAACGGCAATGTTTTGATCATTTCGATTTTGAAATAGAGAACAAACAAAAAAAAACAAAAAAATACCTCGTCCGTGGCGTAACATTTCGGTTCCTCCACTTGAAACGAAAAGACAAAACCTTTGTGCTCGAGGAATAAGCAGGAAATCCAGCTTAAATAAAGAACAAATAGCAGTAAGGTGCAATTTTGCATACGGCCGTTTCGAAGCTGCAGAGGAGCTTCTTCATCAGTGCAAAGAACTTAGTGGCAGCTCAAGAAGCTCCTGCTATTTGTGCTTTATTTACGTTGGATTTCCTGATCTAAAACATCGATGTTTTAGAACATCCATTTTTTTAAAAACTGATTTATAGTAACCCAACACAGGATAACCCAACACTGTAACACAACACAGGATTGGTTTCATATCAATAAAGTATAAGGAAAAATTATTTAAAAAAGAATTTTTGTTTGGTTCAACAGTGTTTAATATCAAAAAAATTAATAAGAACAATTTACTAACAAATCTTTTATTTTCAAATTAAATAATGCAAAAGAAAATTACATATATTTTCACCAATTTGAAGTACTGATGCAAAACTAGGGTATGGAGGAAAACTGAACAGGCTTATTTTTTCTTTACTGTAAATAACAATTATTGAGGCATATAATTATTATATGCCCTATATTTATTATTTACAGTTTTTTTAAAAAAGTAGTTTGTTAACTTTGTTGATTGCCAGTTGTCTCGTTGCTAGACTATCGTTTCCCCTATGCATTCGTCCTTCTCAGAATACAGACTTACATTTACTGAGTGAAAATTATGCTACGTGGTAATTTTTTTATTATGGTACTTTTTCATTTAAAAAAGAACATCGAGATAACGCAAAACATCGAGCACAAAACATCGATGTTAAAAAAACATCGGCTACAATCAATCGATGTTTAGAACATCGATGTTTTTAAAACATCGACATCAGATCTCCTCTTCAGGTCGCATCCTAGAAGATGAGACCTGATTTCTACAATACAACCCAGAAGCAAAAAGACAAAGTGCACAGTGGAAAGCACCGTCTTCTCCCCATACAAAAAAAAAAAAAAAATGAAAAAAAAAATGCACGGATGTAAAAATCAAAGACTAAGGTAATGTTTTATTACAATTTTTTTATTACAAAGGACTTATTCCCCACGAATTTGTTCCTGAAAATCTAACAATTAATCAATATTTTTACAAGGACGTGCTTTTCCGATTAAGAAACAGCTTAAGGCGAGTTAGGAAGGAACTGTTTGATTCTAGGCAATGATTATTTGACAACACGATAATGCTAGGCACCCATACAGCAATTTCTGTACAACAATATCTTGCTAAGCTTCAGTACAGCGACAAATCACCACCATATTCTCCGACTTATCGCCAGTTGATTTTTTTTCCTTTATCGGAAGCTTAAGATGGCCATGAAAGGACAGAGATTTGAAACGTCCTCGGATATTAAATCAAGTGTTAAGCGTATTTTGCGAACGGTTAGTTCCAACGCCTATAAACAGTCTTCTATGGACTCGAAGGAAACGTTGAAAAATTGTATAGACTCCTTTGGCGATTATTTTGAAGGAGATAAATTTATTTAAAGTGAGTAATATTTTCTCTATTTATAAAAAAAATGTCCGGTTACTTTATGGGCACACCTTGTATTTGCTATTCATCCGTCATGTTTTGACGGGTACCAACTGGTATTATATAGAAAAGTATTTTCAAAAAGCACGCCCACTGCATTTAAGGATCTGTTTTAGAAACAGAAAATAAAATTGGAATAATATATATTTGCTTATAAAGCAAACATAATAGAATATATATTTGCTTATAAAGCAAACATAATAGAATATATATTTGCTTATCAAACAAACATATTAGAATATTATTTGCTTATCAAGCAACATATTAGATATATATTTTGCTTATCAAGCAAACATATTAGAATATATATTTGCTTATCAAGCAAACATTTTAGAATATATAATTGCTTATCAAGCAAACATATTAGAATATATATTTGCTTATCAAACAAACATATTAGAATATATATTTGCTTATCAAGCAAACATATTAGAATATATATTGCTTATCAAGCAAATATATTAGAATATATATTTGCTTATCAAGCAATTATATTAGAATTTAAATTTGCTTATCAAGCAAATATATTAGAATATATATTTGCTTATCAAGCAAATAGATTAGAATATATATTTGCTTATCAAGCAAATATATTAGAATTTAAATTTGCGTATCAAGCAAATATATTAGAATATATATTTGCTTATCAAGCGAATATATTAGAATATATTTGCTTATCAAGCAAATATATTAGAATATATATTTGCTTTAATGTAGAGAAAAATTATACCGAGGGAAAGATCCCCCATGCTCAAAGTTGGGATCGAAGGCCTGCGAAGTCAAGTCAAGAGATATTCAGATTAGACGGCTGCATTGAAAAATTGTCATTTCTTAAGGAAAAGATTTAAAAAAAATGAAATCTAAATATTTCGTGTATATCAAGCAGAAAATGTTTCTATGGGTAGAGAAAGTATTTATAAGTTTTAACCCGACAACTGATGACCTGAATTAAATTCTCACTTAAGATAATTCTGATCTAAAAGAACTGCGTGAAACAGTCCCCAAAATTGTTTGGCGTATCCATTTATTAGTTGTACCTGCAAAACTATTTTCACTGCCTTCAATGATAACGTAGTGGAAAAAACGAGAAATACTATTTTTCCCCCGGTTGAACGGAAATTAATTTTATATATGGTTAGTCCAAAAGCTACTCATCCAGTTTTATAATGTTAAATCATGACAAGTTGTCAACAGATTGAATTTTCAATGATGAATTTAAAGATGAAACTGAAACTAATAAAAATGTTATTTATTAATTTAGCTGACAAATCGGAAATTTTGAATTTGAGGATCTGTTTTAAACTGTTTCCCTTAGTTCAACTCTTATAATGAATATTCTTTATGAATCCATAGATTTGATTTCATGCTGTTCAGTTTCTGTTTAATGAAATTCCCTATGGTACTACGTATAATAAAATAAGTTAAACAAAGAATAATTCCTTTCGTAAAAACTGAATAAAGTGGAAAATTTGAAAAGAAATTAAACTGAACCACTATTTATAGTATACCAAAACATCAATTGTTCAAGTAAAAGGATTTCACATAAATGAAAATGAGTTTATAACAAACAAAATAAAATTGAGAAAATTAACAGAATGTCACGCAAAATATTTTCCAGTAAAATGTATTATACAGAGGCTGTTCACAGATTTTTTAGACGATGTATATTGTATTCACAAAACTAAAATTACATAAAAATTCTTGTGTTTTAAATGTTCCAGTTGACATCCCTTATTCTGAACTATCTTTCGACACCGCAATTTCCAGGATAATAATGCCTTTTGAAGTGTCAGAAGAGGGTATTCTATCCCATTCCTCCTGAACAGCTTTCCAGAGTCCTGTAAGGGTTTTGGGACGACGTTTGGATGATGCAGATTTAAAAGTCCGAAAGCACAAAAAATCCATGGGTGATACATCGGGAGATTTAGTAGGGATATCAGTGAAGGGTATGGCCTTGATACCAGTTTTTTGTTCCATTTCTTTTAGAAATTTACAGTGGATTTTGATGTGTGACTGCTAGCTTTGTCCTGATGGAGTCTCACAGATTGATGGCCACTGTGGGTAAAGCGATGGTATTTCATTCAGAAAAATTGGCGATAAAATATGTTCCTGATAGTATTTGGAGTTAATCTTGACATTTTTTTCCACTCTCTTTATTTTTAACTTGCCATTATAAGAAAAACCAGCAACAATCATGAATCCCTTAGAAAAACTTTCTTTCGATTCTTTGAACCATGTACTTAATTTTTTTTCTCCCCTTTTATGATAATAAATGGCTCTTTTTGTTGCAATCATTTAAATACACCCATGATTCATCTATTGTGACAATTGTTTTCATTTTTCTTTGGATAAGTGTTTCTCATATAGAATTCTGCAGCGTGTCCTGCGTTCAGCGATATGATTTGGAAGAGAGACGATGTACATTGCGTTTTTTTCGCTTTCTTAAGATTTAAATCAACGTTTATCATTTTGTTTACAGTGGACACCGAGCTATTTAATGATTTTGCAACTGTCCTTGACTAGGGGATTTTCTTTTAACATTAAACAACGTACCTTTGCAATAGTCGAAGATGTCCGTTTTTTCCTTGGATACTTGTTTGGAATTTTTGTCCCACTTGAGGCTCCAATTTGACGTTTTTTCCCTTTCTTGTTGACGATATTACCTATCGACGCTTTAGCTATCACAAAACCATGACTCTCATATCGTTTTTGGATAACGGAGTATGCATATTTCTCTTCGGAAAGAGCATAAATGTACACTTCGAACCACTGCTTTGTTAAAACGCCATTTTGAATAAAAACAAAACTTTCAAGCCGCAGACGATAATTTTGACTTTTAAAAACATAGTACAATTGCAATTATTTCTTTCGCAGCAAACGATTTTTTATTACCGCTTACCAAAATCGTCTAAAATGTGCGAACAGCCTCTGTATTCATTTCCCAAAAGTACATAATAATATAAATGAAAGAGTTTGAAATTACATTACATTAAGGAGGACCAGAAATTTATAATGACAAGACAATAATTAGAAATTTTAAAGTGTATGTATTATCCATATACTTTTCTAAACGGAAAAATTATCGGTAATTTTCTTCTGTTCAGAAAAAAAAGTCGTAAACGTTTTCATCGTGGGAAAGCAAATTTTATTAATTCCTCTTCCATACAGGGCTTTAAGCCGTGCTTAAAATGCTACAAAGCAAAAGTTTTGAAAGACAAAAATTGACCCGTATAAATGAAGATTCTAAATTTCACGTTTTGCATTCCATATACGCGTATTACGTTTCACATATTTCTAAATTTCAGAACACTTTATCACCTTTTTTTTTAAAAAAACTGCACCCTGCTTTGAATTGAATTGAATGGTTCTACACAGAAAATGTAAACTCCGTTATAGTAAATTTTTCCGCAATGTGGGCATTCATTCGCTTCCAAAAAATGTTCAAGAATATCACTAGAAAATTCCGCTACGTCACATTCTATATATTTTTTAGGCTCTGTGGGTAATTTTCAGCTGCACGAACAGTTTAACCTTTTCCTTACGGGGTGGGATAGCATGTATCCCAAGAATGAATATATATATATTATATAGATATATAATATTCATTCTTGGGGATGAAATAATATAATATATAGTAAGATATATATATATATATTATATATATATATATAATATATATATATATTATATATATATATATAATATATATATATATATAATATATATATAATATATATAACATATAATATACTATATATATATATTATATATATACTAATATATATATGAATATAATAAATATATATATAATATATATATATATAATATAATATATATAATATATATATATATATATATATATATATATATATATATATGAATATATATTATCTATATATATATCTATATATATATATATATATATGAATATATATATATTATATAATATATAAATATATATGAAATAATATATATATATATAATATATATATATCTATATATAATATAATATATATATATATAATATATTATATATGAATATATACTATAATATTATATATATTAATATATATATATATAGTATATATATATATATCTAATATATATAGTATATATAATATATCTTGAAATATATATATATATGGGACCCTGCAAGGCCCGCTGCCTAGCGAAACTCCCCACCGCCGAGAGCGATACGGTCGGACCAGGAGAAGGGCAGATAAGATTTGGAGGCGACCGAGAGCAGAGGCTCGCTCGCCAGAGTTCAGGAAGGAGTTCCTAAGAGCGAACGGGGAAGAGACCCCGGAGATTGGGCCTAGCGTGTAGCTACGTCCGAAGGGAGGCGATAGTGAGCTCCCGTGTTGAGGGTCTGAGTGACTCCAGAAGTCCAGGCCGATGGGTGTGCTGGCACTATTGTTTTTACCTTAAGAGGTAACCGTTTATATGTTAAATGTAAATGTGAATCTGTCTGTCAACTTTAAATAAATATTCTTTGTTACTGTTCGTGAGAGACTATTTATGAGTTATCATGAGGCTTGTATTGAATGTGGGGTGCTAGATTGCTATATCAGACGACTATTTAGCTTAATCTAAAGGAGGCATCCCACATATATATATATATATTATATATATATATAATAGTATATATATATATATAAATAGATATATCATATTATATATATATTCATATATATATATATATATATATATATATATTATATAATCATATATATATATATATATATATATATATATAATATATGAATATATAACTATATATATATATAATATATATAATATATATAATATATATATCTTATATATTATATATATATCTATATATATATATTCATTCTTGGGATCGTATTCTTGGGATACATGTTATCCTACCGTAGGGAAAGGTTAATACGTATATAATTTAATTTGAGATTAGAGACCTCAGTTGGCAACAATAGCTCCGAAAAGCTGGGAAGTTCGCGGAGTGACTGCAGACATTCCCTGTTAGGTGGCCTATAAAGAGGGTTAGCTAGGTTACGAAGAAAAACGAGCCACTCAGAGGGTAGTTCCGAATAAGTCTAATGTCGGTGTTCGGTCCAGCTAACTTTTAGAAGTTTGGAGCATTGAAGCAGAGTTGCAGAGGTTTTGTGATGTTATGGTTGTTAACGAGAAAATGTTGTTGAGGACGATCGGCAAAATGTAGCTTCCTTTTTTTTTTATAATTCAGTTCGAAGCAGTATAGGCACCAACTGGTTAATTTTTCTAAAGCGTATAGCGATTTCGTTGATTAATCAAAGTACCTTTACGTAAATGAGTCTAGGGCTTAATTGAAACGCTCTAACACTGAGTTTTATAGACATGGCTGCACGTGGTACATAATATATATATATATATATATATTATATGTATATATGCACGTAAATTTAGGTGAATATGTCTGAAAGTATCTAATGGTTAATTTTGTTTAATTTTTTTGTTAATAATTGTTGAGTTTTGTTTTAAAAAATTGGCCTTCGCTTTTTTAATTAGGACCCTGTCTTTGCTTTGTTATGGATCCCATAGTAATAATCTTTAGCAACGCCTCAGAGAGTTTTATCCTTGTCGCGACGCCACAACTCTCTTCATATTTAAACGTCACTCATCGCATAACACCGGTCTTCGCCTCACGTGTGCGTTATGACACTCGTTATGAAAAAGGAAGATGAAGCACCGTTGCGTAGCATTCGATCATTCGACATGTGTTGCATCGACTCGATAGAAAAGGACAAATCTGTTTTGTTTTTTTTAAGTTTTACGGTTTCTGAGGAATCTGGTTCATCACTTGTCAGTGTTATAATAGAGCTGGGTAGTCGCCACAGTTCAGAACGCTTTTTGCTCATAACGTAATCAGCTGGTATTCTGATCTCTGCGCATTTACGTTTAAGGCTGCTATGTACTAAGAAAAAAATCGTATTTCCCTTTTCCTCTTCTTGCACACTCTTGTGGTGGGAGGAGTCCAGTTGACAGTTCGAGAATTCCATCCCCCTTAGGATTGACATTTTGAGGGATTGTAATGGCTCTCTCGGGGGGGGGGGGTTAAGAGCTGCCCCCAAATTTTTTATTTAAAATATATTTCTGTCAACTATTTACAGGTACATAAATGCCGATAATCCAATAAAATTGGTATTGTCAGATAGCCTGAACTTTTCTGCAAAGCGCTACGGGATTCGTTTTATAAATTTCGTCCACCGAAGGAATTTATCAGCGTTTTAAAACACACTATACTAGATTTTTCCCCGAATAATTTAATTTTAAAATATAATTGCATTTTCTTAAAAAAAAACGAAAAATGTACACAATTGTAAAATTTCTTTCTCTATGACGGAGTACAATTTTTTTAAAAAAAAAATCTTTGAATCCAAGCCGGCAATCCGTGGACAAATTTTCTCCGTAGGTTAACATTGAGGTGAGCGAATCCAATGGGGTTAGTACATAGCAGCCTTAACTCTCTCCGTACGGTTTTGCAATGAATGAAATTCGAGAAAACGGTGGTTTGTCGGATCGTGGAGATGAGGTTAAGAGACCCGGGTTCGATTCCCGGTGCTGGGAGTGCCGCTTGATTCTTTTGAAGATTAGTTTGGTTAGGAGAGCCACTGTCAATTTTTGCTACACCGAGGACTGTTAGAAGAACGGTAATGGATCCTTAGGAAAGCATGAGATAAATGACTATGGGAAAATTCAGCATCGTCGTAAAACATATGAGGTGACTAGCTGAATACCCGTGCTTCGCTACGGAGTACATTCAAATTAAATACAAAGGTCAATGTATGCAGTTAATGCCAAAAAAAGCAAAAAAATATATTTCTAATAAATACAACTATCAATGTATGCAATTAATGCCAAAAAAAAAACAAAAAAATATATTTATTAAAAAAAATCGTAATGGATATTTTTATAGACAAATAATGTAGTAAAAAATATTGAAATTAAATCTAATAGAACATACTAAAGAATATAGTGCAGTTACTATAAAATAGTTTGAGGAACATTTCTTTTGCTGTATTTTAATATTTGTTTGGATAATGTCCAATCGTATGTCGCATTAAAAAGAAAAAAAAATTATGTCAATTCATTTCGTTGTTATGCAAGTGACGCAAAATTAATTTAAAGTACCACAAAAAGAAAAGAAACCACATGATCAGCATTTAATAAATTAAATTCTAAAAATTAATCTTTAAAAATTCACCAAAATAAAAAATGGAGGTAAAGATTCGAAAAAGATTTCATTTTAAAGGAATTTTTAGGACCTTTCTCGTGATATAAATTTTATAACCCTCAGATTATTACTTTAAATGCAAACTTGAAAAAAGTTACTAAAACAGCTTAAAATTTAATTTAAAAATATCTAAGGAGAATTTTCCAAAAATCTCTCTTAGTGCACCCCTACACTATAAGAAGAATCGCCATGCAAAATTTCAGCCCTTTAGGTCCAGCTGTTTGTTCTGTGCGTTATCTGTCAGTCAGTCAGTAAAGTCAGTTACGGAACTGTTTTATATATATAGATAAATAAATACATAAATAATTTAATTTAAAAATAATGTGCTGTGACCGACATCTATCGCTGAACTCAAAAAGAAAGTGAGGGACTTGTGAGGAATGGTATTCGAAAAATGAAAGTTCCTCGAATCGCCGAGGGTAGTTCATTTATTGGAATAGCCGCCCTAGGTTTGAAGACCAGAGTTCACTTACCGGTGCTGACATATGCTATTACAGGGTCACTCAAACATTAGAGAAAACGCTAATAATGGACCGTTAGGAAGCGTACATTAGATCAGTGATTCGCAAACTTTTGTCGACCGCGACCCATTTATAAATGATAATTACAAGATAAAAAAAATTTATATACCATGCTTTTAAATTTTCTGTTGAACCATATAAACTTGACAATTCTATGTATTAAAAAAATACTTTTTTTAAATTGTTTGATGAATTATCCCTTGAAAGAAAAGGAAGTTAATTGGAAATTTACTTGCCTTTAACTTTTCGTTCCCGTCCCAGTCGATAGATGGCTGCACCTGTCTACAAACAAAATTAACTGAAAATGAATTCCATTCTGCTTAAAGATGGCTAAAAGTATTAAAGTAATGCATTGTCATCGTGTTCTGTGCTATTCTAAAAGTTTCAAAAGTTTAGCTAGTCGGGAAGTTAGTTAAAAATCGATTGCAAGATTTGTACCGGACAAACAAACACACACAAACAAACACACACACACACACACACAAACAAACAAACAAACAAGAAAAGAGTTAATAAAAACATGGTAAAAAAAATCACGCGACCGCAATGAAAATTTATTGGTAATAGCAATTTTCTAAAAAAAAGGAAAAATTAGGAAAATGCTAACGTAGCAAAATTTATTGATAACAGCAATTTTTTTTTAAAAAGAAAAATTAGGAAAATTATAACGTAAGTATAGAAAAACGAAAAAGGCAAATTTTGAAAATCTATTTCAAAAATCAACGAACTGTTAATTTTGAGTATATATTTATTTCGCATAATAACAATTTCAAAAAAGTCTTCCTTACCATTCACGCTTTCATTTTGCTAAATCTCATGTAACTAAAATTTCATATTTAAATATTAATATGCATTTGTATTTCATTTAGGTAAACATTAGCAAAAATAAATATTAAAAAAGAGCATGATTTTAAAGTGATAAGTTTCCCATTAAATCACTGAAAATTATTAACTTCATTTAATCTATATGAAACTGAACTAGAAAATAAATCAATGAGAAGTGTGAAACTGGACCTCATGTAGTATTTATTCGATATTTGGTGAAATGTGAGAAATGCCACACTCATATCATCGTTGTTTGGTTTTCATAGTTACTCATTTGAAAACCCAGTCTTGCACATATAGGTTAAGTGAATGGAAGCAATGTAGCCTTGTTTGACACCTTATTGAACAATATCAAATATTTTTCAATAATTTATAAGGGGTTTTTGTGTATATATATATATATATATATACATACATACATACATATACAGTGGAATCTCGATCTATCGTTTTTCAAGGGACCGATTGAAATGAACGATAAATGCGGGAAAACGATAGATGCGAAAACGTAACAAAGCAATATCATCGTTGGGACTGGATAAAATGAACGACACATACGGAAAAACGATGGATCCGAAAACGATCGATCGAGATTCCACTGTATATATATATATATATATATATATATATATATATATATATATATATATATATATATGTGTGTGGTGTGTATATATATATATATATATATATATATATATATATATATATATACATACATACATACATACATACATACATAAATGTATATATATATATATATGTGTGTGTGTGTGTGTGTGTGTAAAGTAAGTAATCATCTGTACATCACAGGGAATTCATGAACTCTAGTAGTCGTGGACGCTGCGGAACACACGAGGAAAGGCATTGAAGGAGCACATAACAGACAGAGGGGCGAAACATAAAGTGAAGATAACACACAATCACAGAATAGTTATCCTTAGAATATTTTATTCATTTTCAACTCATCACTGTAAGGTAGGTTTGCAAAAAGGCACAAACAAACTAGCCCGGAACTGGCGGAGATTTAGTATCGCTGGACATTACACTGCAAGGACGAATATCGACGGACATTAGAAAGCGAGGCAAGGACGACACCAGAACAGGGCACAGAACAGACAGAAAAAGCCCGCGGAAAACCCTCGCTCTGGCTTATATACGAAGGATTCATGACCCTGACACTAGGGGGCCAAAAAACTTCTAATTGGCTATCGGCGAATATCTGACCTCATGAGTCAAAAGTCGTATGATTCTTCGAAGGGGGAATCGAGATGACGGAAGTCTTTAAATAACTTTACTGCGCGTGCATTGTAGAGAATATTAGGTTATTTCGATTTCCGATTTCGTTTTTGAAAATAGGGCTGTGCTTTATTGAGAAAAATTTAGGATACGCGTTAGATGTAGGACAATTAATATTAGTGGGGCGTTATTATTACACTTTTTTAAACACACATATACACGCACACCTGCTCCTTGGGATACCTGCTATCGCACCCCGTAAGGAAAAGGTTAATAGTATAAATGAAAATTAATAAACGTGTTGAGACAACGTCTCTCGGTCGTTATGTTTTAAAAAAGGGTGGGGGCTGAACCTCGTCAAGAATGGAGTTCCTCATATCGCCATAATAATTCATTTGGTTTCAATTCTGGATTTGAACTTGGTAGAACAGGAACTAATTTCAAGTTTCTCCAGCTGCTAGTTACCGTAGTGCTCGGCCATTAAAAAAAAAGATTGTAAAGAAGCTTAGGATAAATGTTCATGAAAAAATTTAGAATGGTCAGTAAAAAGAAAGAATGAATAATTAAATAAATAAATTTTAAAATAATATGAATAAGTCACCATCTTATATGTCGTTGACCTTAAAAAGAAAGTATGCAATATATGAGGAATGGAATTTGGAAAATGTGAGTTTTTGACATGTTTATGTCAAGACTGCTGTATTCTTAATAGGCCCTGTTCACATAGAATCCTTCAGCGTAACTCATATTGACATATTTTAAACCAATCACAGGCTTTAACAATTTCGCTGGTAATCGGTAGGGAGGTTTGTAATTGGTTAAATATACTTCAATGTGAGTAACGCTAACGCTGACGGATTCAATGTGAACAGGCCCTTACAACTATAGCGCAATAACAGACAAACAAACGCACGATTACGATATCACAGAAAAGGTTTTCTCTGTGTACCGCTAATGATAAATACCAAAGAGTTAGGCGACGCGCAAAACTTAGCTGTTATGGCCCAAATGCCCGAAGAAACATCTAATTAACCTTTTCAAGCAAATTTATGATAGCGATTAACAACTCATCCGCAGAAAACAAAGCTTTAAAACTCACGATGAAACCAGTGGGCTAAACTCATTGTGTAAACCCTATTTTAATTGTGATATGTTAACGCTTGTTGCAGTCGTTGTTTAACATTCGAAAGGGGTAACATTTTTATTTTTATAAAACGTCAGGTTCGAGACAGTTCTTACATTTTAATGATTTGTTCTACTTTTTTTTTCTATTTTTCTTTGCTTTCGTGTTATTTTTTATTACTTTTCCCTTTTTTAAGACTTTCCTAATATCGTAATTAGCATTTATTTTTTTTTGTTTAGTTTTTATTCAGTTTTCGTATTTTTTTTTATCTGTAAAGCCTTTTTTTTAATTATAAAAAAAACCATTAAGCGAGGGGTTTTATTAAAAAATATTCCTGCAATGCAGCTATGCATTTTGTCAAAAAAAAAAAGAGAGTAAAAAGTAAATGTAAGATACTAATTAAAAGAAAGTAAATCTAGTTTTGCCTGATATTCTAAACTGAAGTTGTGAGATAAGTGTTTCGAGGCCTCGAAATTTTTCTTCGTAAAACCTGTGCGCATAATGGATTGGAACATATCAAAGTTTATCTTTTAGTCTCATTATATGCATTAAAACCTTTCTGAGAGACTTGAAGCTGCATTTTGAGTTTTAACTGCTTTAATCTTAACTCAAAGGTATCCTCAAAGAGTTAATTAAGTGAAAAGGATTTTCGATCAATGAGGCATCCTGGTGACACGGTGTTTGTACGACGCGAATTTGCATTTCATTGCGTAAGGCTGGCGTCAGACTAAACGAAATCATATAGCTGATTATACAGGTAGTCGAAACTCAGGCGTTTCTTAGGCGTTTGGCTGTTTGAAATTCGCGTGTGAACGCTATCGAAGATGGGCACGCAGTTTCCTGAGGTTGTAACCAAACATTTTGAATGAGAATTAACAAAAACCATTTGAAGATTTGAATTCTGAATACTCGGAGCTTCTCGAATCTTAGCGCGTAGAATACTGACTTGCAGTTAGTAGAATACTGGAGTACAGGGTTCGATTCCCGGTACAAGTAGACCCGCGTTACAACGCCCCTCGACTATTGGAGGGAACGATAATGACCCACTTGGAAACAGCGCGTCACTGATATTGTATGGAGAAAAATTCGTTGAAAGAAACCATAATATATATATATATATATATATATATATATGTGTGTGTGTGTGTGTGTGTGTGTCAGTCATAATAATCACAATGGGTGAATGAATAGCTGGGTATACCTATAGGAGATGCAATCGGCCGAAGTGTTGATCATACAGATGCAGTCGCTCGTTGGGCGATGACAGAAGCAAACGTGGAGCCATAGAAGAGACACACAAATTCAAAGACTTTTTATTTATGAGAAGGCATTAGCTGCAGTAGCCACGGGCCCGTCGGCGTCCATGCAACAGGACGGGGCGCGGAGAACTGTTTACATGGCAGAGTTAGAAGAGCCGTCGTGACCACCGGACTTCTGGCTTCCGTAGATACCAGATCTGACAGTTGGAGTCTTCTGGAGGCAATTATTAAATGACTATTAACTGATATTGCCACCAGGAGGCCGAAATTACTTATTTTTCAATTGGACGAATTTAGCCTCGTGGAGTTCACGTGTTCACGTCTTGGTTCTTCTGGGGCTTCACTAATTGCTTGATCATGCGCTTGCTAGATCTGCGTTTTTTTTAAAAAGAAGTAATTTGAAAACAGGTCTGATTTATTGTATACAAATTTAACAAGCCTCTGACACGGACGAGATATATGGAGATGTTATTGAATTCAGCTATTTCAAATGCCTGTTTAAAGATCTGCAGGGCCAATATAAATTATAACTTACATTATTTTTAGGATACAATTTGGAAAAGGGGTTGTGCTTTATTAAAAAGAGAATATGCCTTAAAAGTATCCTTGTCCGTTCATGGTACTTCTTCAAGAGATGCATTGATAAAATCAAAAATACATTCTCAAAAGATAATGCCAAAATTTGAAACAATAAAACAGTTCAATGTGTCAGTGAAATAAGTAATGGAAACCATGTGCGATTACTATGGACTTTTGAAAAGCATGAATATTTTTTTCAAAATAACGTTTTGCCTTTATAGACATTACATTAATATTTTTCAAAATAAGTGAGTGTGATTTGTTTATTTTAACTAAGGTCCGTCAATTAAAAATTGTTTTTCTTTTATTTCAATGTGTATTATAAGAATATGCTAGTGTAAAATTAATATGATGAAAATCGCGAAATTCCACAAAATCAGTTGTTCTGTTATGGCATCTAAAAATTAGAAATACTTAGAATATGCAAGTTTTCTGTCAAAATATCATATTTTGAATATTTTATTTACAGAAAATATACATTATTTCAATATACTATAAAAGAAATTAACAAAAAATACAAATATAGTCACTTTTTCATAAAAATATCCATTTTGAAACCCCTTTGCGGCACTTCAAAATATTTTAGTAGAGCAAAAAAATTTTATATTCTTTATTTTAATTTTAAAAGACAACTTGAAAACTAGAGCATATTGAAATTCAGAAATTTTTTTTTTTCGTTCCACCGTGATGTCCGAGTGTCTTTTAAGTGCCTCGTCCTTCAGTGCCTTTATGTGTACTATTTTTATGAAGTAAAACGTATTATATAATCAGTTTAGCAGGTCTCCTGACTAAAAGGAATGTTTAAATTACATATTTTGCTACTTTTTTGTACTACAAGTGCATTCAATTTCAAAATAATTGCGAAATTTGTCAAAAATTTAATAAAAACCAAAAGTTTGCCCTTCTTGCGCGAACTGAAAACATGCACCAATTACGCTAATATTTAATTTCCGTCTTTATTTTGTTAAAAGGCAACTTTTGAAAACTAGAGCATATTGAAATTAAAAAAAAAAGTTTTTTTCGTTCCACCTTACTGATAACATGGTTCTCATTTGCCTAAAATTTTCACATAATGACACGTTATCAGTGCAGTGTTATTATTTTGAAAACAGTCCTTGTAATTTTGATTCGTTAAGTACTATAACCAGTCTCAGTTTTATTAAAGTTTGAAATCGAAAAAAAAAAAATTCTTCCCGTATACGAAACGCTAATTATCTTCAAAAATCAGATATATAATAGCCGTTGTCTCTGTATAACACTTCCGGGCTGTACTCATCTTTCAATTGAAGCCCTCAGTAAACAAACAGCCGGTTAGGCTCAATTTCAATTTCAGATGTGGATCAGAATTTTTTCTTACCTAAATACTAATATCTTCTCCATCAAATCACGTTTGTTCAGCCTATTTTTCTATAAAACATTCAGAACTTAAAAATTGGATGCTTTTAGCTGTATATTTAGCAGTTTTTAAAAATCTGCTTACTTTTTCGATGAATTCTGAAAGTAAACAAACTTGAATGTGAATGAATCAATTAGCTCAAGTATTCATATCGCGTAGTGAGCTGTAAAAATCTGGATGGCAGTCTACTACTCCAATCGCACGAAAAACTAAATAAATAAAAAATATTGAAAGGGTTTGCTTTTACAAGGTGTGGATTAAATGCAATAATGTTAGATAATTCGGGATATTTTTTAACTTTCATATACTTTTTTTCCATTATGACGTCATTATTAGTATTATGACGTCAAAATGACGGGTTATCTTCTAGTCAGATATAAAAAGATAAATGAGAGTAGGGAAAATACTATTAAATTGAAAGCGACACTCATAAAAAGGTTGCAGCTGTAATCTCCTTTACATCGTAAGGTGTAAACTGATCAGTGAGCGTATTTTGTTTTTGCCAGATCCATCTCAAACGTCATAAACAGCTGTGTATAATCCGTTCGCCCGGAAGGCACTCCAGGACTAGGCTTCGAAAGCTGTGCGAAAGCAGGAAAAGGATTTGTTCATATTATACGCAGTCACTTGTCACGACTCCCGAAATGTTCTGCCTTTTCACAAACACAACACAGTAATCATTCGCTTTCAAAGCTACCAGCTGTCCAGTTCTAATTCCCATCGTATTTAGACACAATGGCTACCTGCCTCGTTTACGATTGCTAAGCACTAAGAAGCGCACTTCAACAATTGCTTCAGCATAGGCGTAGCAGGCTTCTAACTTTTTCTTTAGGGGGGGGGGGGGAGGGGGAACGAACTGAATTCAGTTAGGGCTCTCCTCCGCGCATTGATTGCTTGACGGTCCTTAAAATATGAAATATTATGATTTTTTTAATAATCTATCTATATATATAAAACAGTTCCGTAACTGACTCATTCATTCACTGACTGACTGACATACAACGCACAGACCAAACCGCTGGACCTAAAGGGCTGAAATTTTGCATGGCGATTCTTCTAATAGTGTAGGGGTGCACTAAGAAAGATTTTTCAAAAATTCTTCGTAGATTTTTTTAAATTAAATTTTTAAGCTGTTTTTTAAACTTTTTTTACGTTTGCATTTAAAATAATACATTGAGGGTTATAAAATTTATATCACGAGAAAGATCATAAAAATTCCTTCAAAATGAAATTTTTTTCGATTTTTTACCTCCATTTCCTGATTTTTGCTGAATTTTTAAAGATTAATTTTTAGAATTTAATTTATTAAATGCCGATCACGTGATTTCTTTTTCTGGTTCTTTCAATAAATTTATCGTCACGTGCGTAACAACTAAATAGAAAAAAAAAAAATTTTTTTCTCTTTCCAATGCAGCAGACGATTGGATATTATCCAAAAAAAATGCATATCCCTTACGATTTTTTAATAAATATATATATATATAGATAGATATATATTTTACATCAATTGTATACATTGATCATCGCATTTGTTATAAATATATATATTTATTTTTTGGCATAAATTGCATACGTTGACCGTTGTATTTAATTTGAATGTACTCCGTAGCGAAGCGCGGGTTTTCAGCTAGTATATATATAAAACAGTTCCGTAAGTGACTCACTGACTGACATACAACGCACAGACCAAACCCCTGGACCTAAAGGGCTGAAATTTTGCATGGCGATTCTTCTTATAGTGTAGGGGTGCACTAAGAGAGATTTTTCAAAAATTCTTCTTAGATTTTTTTAAAAATTAAATTTTTAAGCTGTTTTAGTAACTTTTTTTAAGTTTGCATTTAAAATAATAAGTTGAGGGTTATAAAATTTATATCACGAGAAAGATCGTAAAAATTCCTTTGAAATGAGATCTTTTTCGAATCTTTACCTCCATTTTCTGATTTTTGGTGAATTTTTAAAGATTCATTTTTAGAATTAAATTTATTAAATGCCGATCACGTGACTTCTTTTTCTGGTACTTTCAATAAATTCATCGTCACGTGCATAACAACTAAATAGACAAAAAAATATTTTTTGCCTTGGTAATGCGGCAGACGATTGGACATTATTTTGTCTATAAAAATATCTCTTACGATATTTTATAAATATATATTATTTTTCCTACATCAATTGCATATATTGATCGTCGTATTTATTATAAATATATATATATATATATATATATATATATATATATATATATATATATATATATATATATATATTTTGGCATTAATTGCATACATTGACCTTTATATTTAATTTGAATGTACACTGTAGCGAAGTGCGGGTTTTCAGCTTGTTACAAGACAAAAAGAACTTTTTATATACCATGTTTTTAAATTTTCTGTTGAATCTTATAAACTTGACAATTCTATGTATTAATAAATACTTTTTAAAAATGTTTTGATGAATTATCCTATCAACTTGAAAGAAAATGAAGTTAATTGGAAGTTAACTTGCGTTTAACTTTTCGTTCCCGCTCCGGCTGATAGATGGCGGCACCAGTCTACAAAACAAAATTAAATGAAAATTATAATAACATGGTAAAAATGATGATGCTGATGCACCAAATGAATTTATGCTGATAAATTAATTTGGTGGACGAAATTTATAAAACGGATCGTGTTGCAAGGTGCACAATAAATACCATTTTTATTAGACTATCGGCATTTATGTAGCAGTCAATAGTGGACACATTTTCTTCATAGGTTAACATTGAGGTGAACAGCAGCTTTAACGTATTTAGTAAACAGCAGCTTTAACGTATAAATGTATAGTGTTTTGTAAACTGTAATATCTTTACTGCTAGTTAAATACTATTCGTGCACAGCATCTAACTGTATATGTACTGAATTAATTCCCCCCTTCCCTCCTCCTCCAATCCCATATGTTTATAAGCTTGCTTTTATTCTTTACACTCTAATTTTATTTTTTCATACATACTGTGTTGCAATACACCGCATTATTTTGCATTTTACCCGTCAAACAACTGAAGATTCTAGAATGCGGTATCGCGCTGCATTTTACTGCACTATGTTTTGTAAACTTCAATAGTTCCATCTAGTTTTCACGGGGATCGTTTGATAAGCCCGTGCAAAATACTTCAAAGGCACGCACGTCAAATTGTAACCGAATGCGACGCTTAGTCTGTGATTCACAGTCATTTTAATCGGAGAATTTTTGCAAGTGCTCACAGTCGATAAAAACGAGTTCCTGGAATTGATAAAACTGCTGGGTTATTGTAGAAACAGTTGAAGTGTACTTCTTGTGAAGTAATAGGCAGAGCCTGACTAAGGGAGGGGCATACGGGGCAGTTGCCCCGGGCCCCTACACCAGAGGGGGGCCCCAAATCGAATAGAAAGTTTAGTATTAAGTAATAAGTTCTTCATTACTAAAGTAGTGAAGCAGAGGGGGGCCCCCAAAGAAGTTTTTGCCCCGGGCCCCAATTTGGCTAAGTCGGGCCCTGGTAATAGGTAAAAAAACCCTGTTTAACGAACTATGAAAGGACTGTGGGTGCTAGAAGCAATGGAGCTAGTATCGGCGAAACTGAGTTGCTTGTGAAGCGTTCAACAGCAGCTGTTATTTAGTAAAGAGTGGGCTATCAAACCAGAAACCCGGTCTCAACGTAAGGCTTATTGTCGTCTCCTGTCGGCTACTGGAGGCTCAAGTTTAAAGAAAGACTTGTCCACTCCAACAGAAAAGCTCACCACTCACCGATAGCCAGTACTGTTCGTCGCAAATTGCACCGTATCGGATAAGGAAGCGGAAGGTCTGTTTGAAAGTTTGCTGTCTGCTTCTAACAAGATCAAACGTCTCCAGTTCACGGATTGGTCATGCGCAAGTATCTTAAGAAAAGTAATGGAAAAGGCTAATATGGTCCGATGAATCTCATTTTCAACTGCACCATGAAGATGGTAAGGTGCGTATATGGAGAAAGCATGGACCCTATGTCCATTATCACGGCACTCTAAGTTCTTGAAGACAATTTTATGGTTTGGGAGATGTTTTCCAGGCATTGTCCGGGCCCTATAATTCACGTGGAACAACGTTTGAATGCCAAAGGGTATTTAAATATTGTCGCTGAACAAGTATATCCAGTTATGTTAATGATTTACTCCACTGGACATGATACTTCGCGCGGGACGGTGCTCCATAGATGGTTTGAGGAGTATGACGGAGACTCCACCTTGCTTAGTTGGCCTCCGCGATCACCAGATCTAATACCAATTGAGCATTTGTGGGATGAGGTCGAAAGGAGCATCACGCAGCTGAATCCAGATGAATTAAATTTTAGAGAATTGGAAAGTGCAGTTCCTCAGATATGGTCTCAGATGCGTCAAGCCACCTATTAGCATTTGCCTGTTTGGCATGTACCATATGATATACAGCAGGGGTGGGCAGACTTTTCAAGGGTACGGGCTACTTCTAAATTTTTCAAGGTGTCGCGGTCCATCCAGTGGCGTAGGTGCGGTGAGCTAAAATAAAAGGTCTACAATATTTATTACAACTTAACAATAAATACGGAATATGTACTTACCTACATAACTACAATAAAAAAAACTTACTCTTTTAAAACCGCGTTTAAATTAAAACGAAAGATACAAACATAATAATAATAGCCACAAATATAATAACATCAAATGATGCATTTATTATGAAACAATTCAAAATACATTAAAAAATTAATCATTTTCATCTAAAGTTAGTTCTCGTAGTTACAGTTAGTAACATGTTCCATAAATATGTTTATTTTAGTATGCGCGTCTTAGGTCTTAGTAAAGGCGGTCACCCCAAAATGTCTTGATGGTCCATCGGTCGATCGCGATCGACTTAATGTCCACCCCTGATATAGAGCAATGATTCTCGACCGCTGGTCCGGCTGACCGGCACCGGTCCGCGGAAAAATTTCAGCGGTCCTCGGAGATTATAACCTGTCCGCGTTAAAACAATTTCTTATCCAAAAAATAATAATAAATTTTTGTACGATGTTTTTTACGTTAATGCCATAATTTCAGGATCTACAATCCATAATTTTATCTTTGAGGGTTGGCAACACTGGAGTGTGCTCACATTTGTCACTTGTTACGTCTCAAATTTAAAAAAAAACTAAACTGGACGGAGTACTCACAGCAGATAAAGGGTTGCAATAATAGTATGACGGTGATAAAAAATAAATTTAGAAATCGGCTTTCGGCTGTTTCATCACTCCGACGTAGCTCGACTAATTTAGAACCCACAATTGAAGAGTTAATTGAAGAAGAGCACCAGCAATCTTCTCATTAACATTACACGACAAATAAACAAAAATTATAGATATTTAAATTTGTAGTAATCATAGGACTGATTTTTTTTTGTTTTGTTTCTATATGCGAAGATTTTGTAAATATTTTTTACAATTTTTTGTGATTTTTCTCAAAGGTTTATTTATCTATATTTAACTAGCTGAAAACCCGCACTTCGCTACGGAGTACATTCAAATTAAATACAACGGTCAACGTATGCATTTAATGTCAATATATATATATATATATATATATATATAATAAATACGACGATCAATGTATACAATTGATGTAAAAATATACATATATATATATTTATAAAAAATCGTAGAACATATTTTTATAGACAAAATAATGTATAGAAGAAAATATTCAAATTAAATCTAATAGGACATTCTAAAGAATATAGTACAGTTAATATAGTACAGTTTGAGGAACATTTCTTTTACTGTATTTTAATATTTTTTTGGATAATGTCCAATAGTCTGCCGCATTAGCAAGGGAAAAAAAAAAATTTGTCTCTCATTGTTATGGACGTGACGATAAATTTATTTAAAGTACCAGAAAAAGAAACCACGTGATCGGCATTTAATAAATTAAATTCTAAAAATTAATCTTTAAAAATTCACCCAAAATCAGAAAATGGAGGTAAAGATTCGAAAAAAATATCATTTTAAAGGAATTTTTATGATCTTTCTCCTGATATAAATTTTATAACCCTCTAATTGTTTTAAATGCAAATCTTAAAAAAGTTACTAAAATAGATTAAAAATTTAATTTTAAAAATCTATGAAGAATTTTTCAAAAATCTTTCTTAGTGCACCTGTACACTATAAGAAGAATCGCCAAGCAAAATTTCAGCCCTTTAGGTCCAGCGGTTTGGTCTGTGCTTTTTATGTCAGTGAGTCAGTCAGTTACGGAACTGTTTTATATATATAGACTACTTCACTGTGACCAGAAGTGCATCCAGTATTTAATCTTGGAGGGACCTGAGTTGAATGTATAAAAATATTTATAATGCAAATTCAATATTCATAATGCAATTTCTATTTCTTTGGAGGGGGCCAGGCCCCCTTGGCCTACCCCTTGGGTGCGAAGCTTGATCCAAATATTCAAATACTTTCAAGCAAGAAACAAATGCAAATATCCCAGTAGCTTAAATTTTCCATCGGATTTTAAAATTATTTTAGGAATTGTTGCTATGTCAATCTATATATATAAAACAGTTCCGTAACTGACTCATTCACTGACTGACATACAACGCACAGACCAAACCGCTGGACCTAAAGGGCTGAAATTTTGGATGGCGATTCTTCTTATAGGTGCACTAAGAGAGATTTTTGAAAAATTCTTAGATTTTTTAAAATTAAATTTTTAAGCTGTTTTAGTAACTTTTTTTAAGTTTGCATTTAAAATAATAAATTGAGCGTTATAAAATTTATACCACGAGAAAGATCTTAAAAATTCCTTTAAAATGAGATCTTTTTCGAATCTTTACCTCCATTTTCTGATTTTTGGTGAATTTTTAAAGATTCATTTTTAGAATTTATAAAATGACGATCACGTGATTTCACGCGGCAGACGATTGAACATTATTTTGTCCATAAAAATATCCCTTACGATTTTTTTATAAATATATATATATTTTTGTACATCAATTGTATATATTGATTGTCGTATTTATTATATATATATATATATTGGCATTAATTGCATACATCGACCGTTGTATTTAATTTGAATGTACTCCGTAGCGAAGTGCGGGTTTTCAGCAAGTTATTTATAATTTAATACTATTATTTTCTATTGTATTTCTTTATAATGTTGAAACTATTTAAAAATCTTTCTACTTTATTATTTTTATTTGAAGTGGTATTTAAATATGTAGTTGTCTATTAAAATTTAAAAATCTGGATGAATATATATATATATATATATATATATATATATATATATATATATATATATATATATATATATATGAGTGTATGTGCTTACATAAATAAAAATACCAACAGTGAAATATAAAAAATTACAGTGGTATCTATGAATCTAATATTTTTATAAAAAAAAATAATAATTAATGATTAATGTTATAGCAAGTTTTTACCCTTATGTGAATACAAAAATATTTTATATTGCAACTTTTTAAGTCAAATAATAAATAAATAAGGATTTAATTTTTTTTTGTTATTTTTCTATATAATGCACCAAATTGTGAAAACTATACCTAACTTTACTAACCTAACTTTTTTTGTTATTTTTCTATAAACTAACCAAACTTTACTTTCCTAAGTTTATAGAAGTAAAGTTAGTTTACTTCTATAAACTAACTTTACTAACCTAATTTTTTTTGTTATTTTTCTATATAATGCACCAAATTGTGAAAACTATACCTAACTTTACTACCTAACTTTACTAACTATAAAAATTTCATAAAAGTCGCATTTATAGGTACATCAACTTAATGCGGCCTCCTTTATTACTACCTAATTTACATGTGACCTCTAATGGTAGAAAGGTTCCCCACCTCTGAACTATACTGATTTTGTGGTCTTTCTTATAAAGATAGGAATGCTAAAAGTTATCTTGATTAAACGACTGGTAGAAAACGTTTCGATAAGATGTACATGTTCAGAATAATTTCGCTAGTTATTTTAAATCTCCACGATTCAGGAAATTTGCTACGGTTCCATCTTCCATACTGAGGATTAGAAGAAAAAACAAATACATTACGCGATAAGAATTCGAATTTTTAATATTTGTGAAATACACTCAAACCTGTTTTTTTGTGCGGTGGATAGGTATCGCATGAAAAACAACGCACAAAAAAATCGCACAAAAAAAATCGATTAAAACAACTTAAAATTCCCATTTAGTTAATATCTTACTTAATTTTCTTAATTTCTTACTTTTTTTAAAACTTTTTATTCCTATTATGCAATTTCGTGGACATTTTTTTTTCACATGTATGTGCCAGTGATTAGGAAAGTGGTCTAAGTCATATATTTTTCGTTTCGAGATATTTGAAGATTTGAGTTTGAACATGAACTGAATTCTGTTTAACCCTTCGGCTGGAACATCTGTCTCTCAGACAGCTATGGTTTTTTTATTCAACGCTGGGGCCCCCCACCATTCGACCTTGGGTACCGTGAGTCTACATATGATTCAGTCAACAACTTGTCTTCAGTTTGGAAGGGCGATTCATGACTCCAGCCTTCTAAGATTCAGGTGCGTGCCATTTTTCTAGAACATTGTCTGTCTACTAGACAGATATTCCCTCTAAAGTATGTTTAAATATATGACTGTCAGGCAGATATTCTTCATACATTATGCATAAAAATTTCAGGTAGTCTCTTCTAACGAAACTACCGCGGGTCATTAACGTAGGATTACTTATCGTTGCTTACCTCTTTTGTATGTGTATATGCATCTATATATATATGTACGTATGTATATATATACACTAGCTGAAAACCCGCGCTTCGCTACGGAGTACATTCAAATTAAATACAGCGGTCAACGTATGCAATTTATGCCAAAAAATAAATATATATATTTATAATAAATGCGATGTTCAATGTATACAATTGATGTAAAATATATATCTATCTATATATATATACTAGCGGCTCGTCCCGACTTTGTCCGGGTTGAACAAAATATTATACCAATAAATTTCCAGTTGATAGTCAATAAATTGTAAATCTTTTTTTACCTTAAATGTCCAATAAAAAGCGTAGTTCCAAATGTAGTTTTCTTCAATAAACCCTTTAACGTTGCCAGTTTCAAAAATCCTTTTTGTATTTATCAATACCCCCTCTACTTGAATCTTAAAAATATTAAACTTTTTCCTTACGGGGTGGGATAGCATATATCCGAAGCACATACTCTCGAAAAATACGGTGTGATGTCCGCAGAGATATAGTCTCGAATTCCTCTTCGTTGTGACTTACCTAACGTCTTTGTCCCCAAAGAACAATTGGGTGACATTCTGGGAACGGAGGGTGAATCTTGCCGAAAAGGACTGAATAATAATCTTTTGTCGTTCTAGCTAGAGGCTATTTCTTTTCAGGCGAGAGACATCAGAAGGGCAGTTCACCCGCGGTTCATCCATTTTCAGCCTTTTGAGAGATGAAAAAGGCACTAAGGGCCGATGAACTACTATTGAAATTCTTCTTCAATAGTAAGAAAGCAATAAACCACTCTTACCCCTGACCCCCCCCCCACGCTGAATGTCCCCCACGTAAAATGGGGATAGGAAGTAGATAACATTTTCCTATTGTAAAGAGCGATTTCGAAAAACGGACCCCGTAAGCTAAAGGATGTTGCTATGGTTACTTGACTGCGGTTGACAAAGGAAAAGATGTAAGGTACATTTTAATGTACAAAAGTTGTACATTACCCTCCACATACAAAATCTGCTCTCTCTCTTTATATATTATTATAGAAGTATAGATACACATTGGTATCCTAAAATTAGAATAAGAGATGAAATAAAATTACAAAAATAAAAAAGGATTTTAAGTAAAGAATTTTTTAAAATTATTTTAAGCACCTAAAATAATATTGAAAGTAATATTACGTTATTTATTAATTAAAGTTAATATTTTAAAAGAAAGAGGTGTGCTTGAGACCGTAGTTTTATTCAAAAATAAAAAAGGATTTTAAGTAAAGAATTTTTTTAAAATTATTTTAAGCGTCTAAAATAGTATTCAAATTAATATTACGTTAGTTATTAATTAAAGTTAATTTTTTAAAAGAAAGAGGTGTGCTTGAGACCGTAGTTTTATTCAAAAATATAAAAAGGATTTTAAGTAAAGAAGGTTTTTAAATTATTTTAAGCACCTAAAATAGTATTCAAATTAATAGGAAAAGTAATTTTTTAAAAGAAAGAGGTGTGCTTGAGACCGCAGTTTTATTCAAAAATAAAAAAAGGATTTTAAGAAAAGAATGCTTTTTTAAATTATTTTAAGCACCTAAAATAGTATTCAAATTAATAGAAAGAGGTTAAGGGATAAAATAAAAATACAAAAATAAAAAAAGGATTTTAAGTAAAGAATGTTTTTTTTAAAATATTCAATTTTTTTAAAAATTATATTCTTAAAATAATATTCAAATTAATATTACGTTAGTTAAATTTTAACGTTAATTTTTAAAAGAAAAGAGCGTGCCGGAGAACGGCTGGTTTCGAACCGCTAACGTCAGAACAGAAGCCCACTGCGATAGCACCACGCCAAAGATCGTTGAAGTGTTTGGTACAAAAAGCGGTAGAGGACAGTAGCGGTAACAATGGAGATTGTTAGGATTAAGACCCTAACTTTATTTCTACTGATCAGATATACATAATATATAGCCTATGTGCATCTGGAATAATGTACCTTTCAAACAGTGAAAGAATTTTTCAAATAGGTGCAGTGGTTCCGGAGATTACCCTCCACGTACAAAATCGCTCTCTCTCTTTATATATAAGTATAGATATAGATTATAGAAGTATAGATACACATTGGTATCTCAAAATTAGAGTAAGAGATGAAATAAAAATACAAAAATAAAAAAAGGATTTTAAGTAAAGAATGCTTTTTTAATTATTTTAAGCACCTAAAATAATATTCAAATTAATATTACGTTACTTAATAATTGTGTGCACGGCCGCCATCTTGGATTTTTTTGCGCCAACTTGGCGATTTTACCGTGTTTTGAGGAGTGGAAAATTTCTCGCTAATGTGTTTTAAGCGGTGTTTTCAAAACGCTGGACTTGTGTTATTTTAATTTTTTTAGCTTTTTTAATAAAAACCACCTGTTTAAATTATGAAACATAGAAAATTTTTTGAAAAATCATTTAAACGTTGGACTTAGATTTATTTTGGGGTTTTTGATAAAAACCACTTTTTTGAAAAAATCATTCTCAAATATTGGAAATTTTGGGTTTTTCTTTTAGCTTTTTTAATAAAAACGACCTTTTTAATTTGTGAAACTTAGAAATATTTTTGAAAAATCATTTAAACGTTGGACTTAGATTTATTTTTGGGTTTTTGATAAAAACCGCTTTTTTGAAAAAATCATTCTCAAATATTGGAAATTTTGGGTTTTTCTTTTAGCTTTTTTAATAAAAACGACCTTTTTAAATTGTGAAACTTAGAAATATTTTTGAAAAATCATTTAATCGTTGGACTGAGATTTTTTTTTGTCATTTTTAATTAAAAACTACCTTTTCAAATTATGATCCATATGAAAAATTTGGTCAAATGAATTTTACTTACAGATAAAATTTCAATGCCATCTATTCAGTTTGCCCTAACTCTTTGACTAATAGCAATGAATCACCAAAATATTATGCCAATATATTGTGAATTAGAAAAAAATACAGCATTTTCGTACCACCTAAATAAATTGCAATTTAAAAATTATCTAAAATTCAGCTTTGAAAAATGTAAAATAATTATGAACCCATAAATTTATGGTGAGTAACCAGATCCTCTTTTTTTTTTTTTAGGGGGGTGGTGGTTAGGGCATTGTGGTAATGAAATTTTATTTCAGATTTGACCTTAACCAAATATTTGGTGCATACAATAAAATCGGGACAAGGATTATTTGACCATTTGTCCTGCTGTGTTGGAAATAAGAAAAAAAAACCCTTTTCCTAAACCAATGACTTAACCTTAACTAACTTTTTAACTTAGGTTCCTGGGGAGAGAGAAGTTAAACTTCAGTTATTTAAATTTATTTGCAATCCACTACAACTTGGAATTATAAAATATTTAAAAATATATTGTATTTAAAATGTATACTGTATTTTAAATTTTACGAAAAAATGATGGCAGATAATTTTTACTTCAAATAAAAGAAATGGTGTATCATTATAGTATACTAATTGACAATCGATAAACAAAATTAAAAGCAACTTAAATTTAATAAGTTAACGAAAAACTGATAATGGATTCAAAAATTTTCAACAAAAAGACTCTTAGTTTTAAAAATAATTTACTCTTTTAAGTATAGTCAATTTGACTCAGATTTCCAGGTCAAGGCCAAGATCTGACCTAAAATTATTATACTGTAATAAAAGATCACATCAGAAATAACTGTTTGATCTTAAAATTAGAGAATTTGACATTGGGTTATTTTTACCAGAACGCAATAATTATCGCCATGCGAAATGCGCCAAACCCTGGCGGAAAAATCCAAGATGGCGGCCGTACACACAAATCTAGAGTATCCCCCCTAACTTTATTTCTACTGATCAGATATACATAATATATAGCCTATGTCCATCTGGAATAATGTACCTTTCAAACAGTGAAAGAATTTTTCAAATAGGTGTAGTGGTTCCGGAGATTACCCTCCACGTACAAAATCGCTCTCTCTCTTTATATATAAGTATAGATTTATAAAAAAATCGTAAGGGATATGCATTTTTTTTGGATAATATCCAATCGTCTGCTGCATTAGAAAGAGAAAAAAATATTTTTTTTGTCTATTTAGTTGTTACGCACGTGACGATAAATTTATTGAAAGTACCAGAAAAAGAAGTCACGCGATCGGCATTTAATAAATTAAATTCTAAAAATGAATCTTTAAAAATTCACCAAAAATCAGGAAATGGAGGTAAAAATTCGAAAAAAATTTCATTTTGAATGAATTTTTATGATCTTTCTCGTGATATAAATTTTATAACCCTCAATGTATTATTTTAAATGCAAACGTAAAAAAAGTTTAATAAACAGCTTAAAAATTTAATTTTAAAAAATCTAAGAAGAATTTTTGAAAAATCTTTCTTAGTGCACCCTTACACTATTAGAAGAATCGCCATGCAAAATTTCAGCTCTTTAGGTCCAGCGGTTTGGTCTGTGCGTTGTATGTCAGTCAGTCAGTCAGTCAGTGAATGAATGAGTCAGTTACGGAACTGTTTTATATATATAGATTGAGGCGATGAAAGGCAAAGTGGTGTAGTCAGTAAGTCAAGTGGTGTAAATCCCAAGCGTTTTACTGCAAAAACTACAAAAAATTCCACTAAAAATTGTACAAATTATAATTCATAATAATCATTATAATATCGCAAATGATAATCATTTGCAATTCCACAATAAATTGAACATGGGGATTACCATTTTTGCCTTCAAATAATAAAAAAAAAAGTTGAAAATGTGACTTACATCACTTTTCCTTTTACCGCCTCATATATGTATGTCAAAATTTTGACGCATCTTGGTACTTTTCTGTTTAACTTGTCCAAGCGATAGTCTGGGTTTTTGCGCGCTGCCAAAGTTATTACTCGCGAGGATGGACGGACGGATGGTTTTAGCGTCTGAAATTTTCTTTTCCGAAGGACCGTTATAGAGGAACGTAATCCTACGTTAAAATGTACAGTAAGGCTGTAAATCTTTCAAGATTTGAGTTTTTTTAAGGTTCTGGGAACGACTTAGGCAAAACCCTGTTTTATGTCACCTGCTTTGAAACGAAGACTGAGTAAGACTGATTTTCTTAATTGCCTCAACAAAACGAACAGTAATATAACCAATGATAATTGGTTCTGTTCAATAGAAGCTTGTCAAAAATTAAGGAGAAATGGCTTGACGATTGCGACTGCCTTGAAATATAATAAACCACAAATACCCTCTGAATATCTAGTTGGGAATACCTGGGAAAGAGATATTCCATCTACAGGGTGGTCATAAAAGCATGGACCTCTAGCGGCTGTTCCGTTCAAACCGATCGAGATGAGATTTCAGATATAGTTATTCAGAGGTTTGAGCTCAGGATTCTGTGAACGGCAACAAAATGGCGCTCGCGGTCACGGTTATAGGTACAGAAACTCGAAAGTTTCGAATGGCAACGCCCACTTTTTCCCGTCGCAAAATGTTCAGCGCATGCGGAAACCCTAAACGGCGTTGGAACGGTATGTGTATCACAAAAAAACGGACGCGTTATGCACGCACAAAAAACAGCTCTGCGAACGGCCTGTGATGGCACCCATGTGGAAAACATGTAATCCAAATAAAAGTTTTCTTTTGTCCGATCTGTGTCGTCATCAGTTATTGGTGTCTTGCTTCTATCATATGCAAGTTTCCTCCGTGCGCTCCGATCGTGATTTTGCTGACCGTTCGCAGAGGTGATTTTTGTGCGTGCATAACCAGCGACGTAGCGAGCATAACTGGCGCCCAGGGCACGATACCTTTTTGGCGTCCTCCCCCGAAAAACTTATAGTAATATAATATATAGCATTAGTTAAAAAGATAGACCATTTGGCGCCCCTCTGCGAGAGGCGCCCGGGGCATGATAGACCCCACCCCCCTTGCCCCTCCCTCGCTACGCCACTGTGCACAACGCGTCCGTTTTTTTTGTGATACACGTACCGTTCCAACGCTGTATAGGGTTTTCGCATGCGCTGAACATTTTGCGACGGGAAAAAGTGGGCGTTGCCTTTCGAAAATTTCGAGTTTCTGTACCTATAACCGTAACCGTGAGCGCCATTTTTGTTGCCGTTCACAGAATCCCGAGCTGATACCTCTGAATAACTATATCTGAAATCACGTCTCGATCGGTTGAAAGGAAGAGCCGCTAGAGGTCCATATATCGGCAAAGTTTTTTTTATGACCACTCTGTATATTTGCCTCACAGGCAGATGTTCCCGTAAATTAAAGAGTATTTACGGTAAATTATCTAATATATGTATATATAGGTGTGTGTGTGCCTGTCCAAAAACCTAAATTTCGGCTATAAGAATCAACCGCTTATAAGAATCAAAAACAGTAATTACAAACGTGATTCTTATAAGCGGAAATCACTGTATATCATTGGCGAAAATAAAAACAGCTTGTGGTTTTTGCATCGCCAACACCTCACCGACCATCTGGTTGTGTTGGGCGATAACTGTGATGTTTAGACAGCAGTGTTATGTAATTACTGAAGCATATCTAACGAGGTCCCATATCGCCTGTCACCCTTCTCATTTGGGTATTCTGTTTTTGCATGACCATTTCCCCCCCAGTGAATGCAGTTTTCTAAGTCTACGTAACCTTAGAAACGTAATAATGTGATAGATACTATTATAACCGCGAGATGTCTTGAGTACGGACTGATACGCATCCTGCGAGAGATCTTAGAAGCAAGTTGCATCATTTGTTACTTACATATATGCTTTGAGTGAGAGTTAGAAACGTCAAAATGTATGTACTATGGTGCGTACATATCGGGTTCATTCGTACAAACGTTGATCTATTAATCTACCAGCTAACTTAAACAGGCGAAGTGAGGAAATGTTACTTCCACTCCACATATTTCTCATTTTCATTTACAGGCAAGCCCTTCGCTGACCTAGACATATTATTTATCTATTTATTTCTAGATATTTTCTCTCCCCAAGATATTCGTCGTACGCTATGTTTATATATATATATGTAATGAAAAAACAATACTAATGGTTGTAGCCGGGCACATAACATGACCGTTGAAATCATCAGTTTTGTAGTCGTAGCTAAGGCAAATGGAAACTGTGGCGGGGCGAAGCAATGGCCGGGATCTTCAAACATTTTGTATCCATAACATGCAATCGAAGTAGCGAGTGGCGAGGTAAAATGAGAGGCCAATAAACACCTCGGAACACATCAGGAAAAAGGCAGTTGGTTCATACAAAGTCTTTATTTTCCGAAACTGTTTCGTAGAACATCAACTAAATTTACTCGAACACATCGCGCGACGCTGGCCGGGACGGGGACGCGGCCCCGCCCGTACAAATTTGCCAGGAGCGAAAACTACATGTTTTCTGGCCGTGAGCAGACACCCAAAAATCTGCTCTCCGAGTTATACTGGAACTTATATAAACTTTTTGAGCGTCTTGCCATGTGATCACATCGCGATTAGGGATTTGCTGTTGTCGATAAGTCACATGTGGTTTTATATAATCTGCGCAGAGCTTATCTAAAATATTGGGGACGCCGCGCCTATTTGAAAAAGGAAGCCATTTAATATTTTCTCTCGAGGTTATTAGATTTTAGAATCAAAAGCGAAATTTAGTTCGTACGCCCAAGGGAATTTAGAATAATGTTAGATTTTAAAATGGTATGGGGTTTTTAATGTTATAGAATATCCCCCCCGTCCGAGAAGAGGCTGACCAACAATATGCAGACTTACCATCTAGACCCTGTCGAAAATGTTCTAACGTTGGCATAAGTAATGCTTATCATTGGGAACAAACTTGCTCTATTAATGAGAGATTTGATAAGATGTCGGTGTCAGACAATAAACATCATTATGAGGAACCTGAATTTGAAAGAGATCAGGCACCAGGATGACAATTACTGTCATTGAGGGGAAACATTATCAGAAATAATAGGGTTGACAAAACAAAAAGACTATATGAAAATGAGAAACAGAATTTTTTAAATTGTGTGATTGACACTGCTTCGACTATTAGTCTGATGTCACAAAAACTGGTCAAGCAATGTCAACTGAAATGCTATTCAAGCTCTCCAATTAAGGTCAGGCAAGCTGAGGGTGAAATCTTAATTACAACTAAATGTGTATTAACTTTGAGAATAGGGAAAATAATTAGAAACATTTCTGCATATGTTTTGGACAATGACTTGCCTTATCTTATTCTGGGACTTCCTGAGTGTAAAGAGTTTAAATTAGTAATTGATTGTAACCAATTGTGTGTGTATCAAAATAGAATTGCTTTGAAAATGGTTAATATTTGTGATATAAGTAAAATTTCATTACACCTACAAAATAAATGTGATAATAAGCATGTGGATAATAATAGTAATGGTCATGAAATTGAAGTTTCTGATATGTTTAACCCTTATGAAGAAAATTCGCAGAAAGAAAATGATATTTTCTGTATTGATTATGATGTAAATGACAATTTTAATGAAAGCTCTGGTGAAATCAAAGCAGAAAGTAATCCAAATTATGAAAATGTTGACATTAATGATCAAATCAAAAATTTAGATGTTGATAGGGAATTAAAGAATTTATTGCACAAAAATAATAGACTGTTTTCAACTAACAAATATGACATAGGCAAAATAAGGATGGAACCCCAAAGAATAATCCTAAATTCTGATTTACCAGTGAGTCTAAGAGCATACAGGACTTCGCCAACTGAGGAAAAAGAGATCAGGACCCAAATTAAAAATTTGTTAGAAGCAGGAATCATAAAAGAATCACATAGTTCATACTCAAGTCCTGTGACTTTGGCAAGAAAGCGAAATGAGGGAAAAACTAGACTTTGTATTGATTTCAGAAAACTAAATTTAATTACTAAGACAGATGCAGAACCCTTACCCAGAATTGATGATATTCTAGATAAATTAAGCAGAGCTAATTACTTTTCAACTTTAGACCTTACCTCAGGGTATTGGCATGTACCCGTCCACCCAAAAGATACTGAGAAATTGGCATTTGCCACTACTTTTGGCTTATACGAATGGCTAAGACTCCCATTTGGTTTAAAGAACGCCCCTGCAATATTCAATAGGACTATCAGGAGAATTTTAGATAAATATAAAGTTAACTTTGCATGCCACTATTTCGATGATATTATAATTTTTTCAGACTCCAAAGAACAACACCTTGAACATTTAGAGATACTATTTAACATTTTCAAAAAAGAGAATATCAATTTAAAATTAACTAAATGTACTTTTCTGCAACAACAAATTAATTTTCTTGGATATAATGTAACAAATGGGAAAATTGCCCCAGACAACATTAACATTGAAAAGATAAAGTGTTTGAAACCACCAACTAATGTAAAAGAACTCCAAAGATTCTTGGGCACAATAAATGTGTATAATAAGTTTATTCCAAAATATGCAAAAGTAAGACAGCCATTAAATACATTATTGAAAAAGGGAGTAAAATGGGGATGGTCAGACAAGTGCCAAGAAGCTTTTGAGGATCTTAAGAATTTATTGATTTGTAAACCAATATTGCAATTGTATGATGTAAACAAAGACTGTCATTTATTTGTGGATGCTAGTAAACAACAGGTTGGAGCTGTTTTAAAACAGCCAGGTGAAGATGGGGTGTTGCATCCCATAGCATATCACTCTCGTGTATTAAAGGACTATGAGGCAAATTATTCTATTACTGAACTTGAGTGTTTGGCAATTGTGGACAGTTTAGACAGGTATTATCATTATCTCCACGGGAAAAAGTTCACAATTCACACAGACCATGCTGCCTTAGTTTGGCTTAAAAATGTGAAAAATCTTCGAGGTCGACTTTTTCGCTGGTCATTAAAACTAAGTATGTTCGACTATGAAATTAAATACCAGAAGGGAACTGCAAATATTGAAGCTGACATGCTTTCAAGGAACCCTATTCTAGAACCTAAAACCCAAATAAATCATTTAATTGAACTAAGAAAAATTGTAGAATTTCAAAATAAAGACAATGTACAGGGACTTAAATATAAAAAACTAAATGATGTAATCTACATGAGAAAGAAGGGATTTTTAAAAATTGTAGTACCATTTTCATTGAGGTTAGAAATTTTAAAAAGAGCCCACGAGGATTATGGACACCCTGGAATAAATAAAACAATGCAATTACTTACACCCCAATATTATTGGCCCAAAATCAATGAGGACATTAGTAATTATGTTAAACATTGCCATACTTGTCAATTAAACAAAAAGAAAAGACAGAAAAGGTTTGGATTGCTGCAAGAAGTACCTCCGACAGACCAACCCTTTGAGTGCTTAAGTTTAGACACAGTAGGCGGATTTAATTACTATAATTCCACAAAGAAATATTTACATTTGATAATTGACCATGCAACGCGTTATATTTGGGCTTTTCCATCAAAAAGCGTAACTACTGAAACTTATACGAATTGCTTAAAACAAATATTCCAAATTCAAACACCAAAAAAATTGCTAACCGACAGAAATGCAGCTTTTACATGTTCAAAGTTTAGAAGATTTTTAGAGCATAACAATGTGCAGCAATTACTTACCTCGAGTCATCATCCACAAACGAACGGAAAGGTAGAGAGGGTAAATCAAACAATAATTACTAGATTAAGGTGCAAAGTACATAACTCGACAAGCAAAACTCCTTGGACAAACCTATTAAATGAAGTAATTAATGAATACAATCATACGCCTCATTCAGTCACCCAAATGACCCCAGCTTACCTACTTTTTGGAATATTACCTTATGAACCTCATGTTAAAAAACAAGATTTTTATCCTCAGGTAGATGAGGCGAGAAAATTAGCTAAAGAAAGGACAATTAATTACCATAATAGGAATAAAGTAAAATATGATGCACGTTTTGTAGAATCTAAATTTAATGTTGGAGATTTAGTGTTATTCGAAGAATTTCACTATCCTAATACTAGAAAATTAAGCTCACCCTATTCTGGACCTTACACTATTCTAAAACAAATGTCAAAGTTAATTATGAAATTGATAGACCAAACTTTCACACTAAACGAGATTCTGAAATTGTCCATGCTTGCAGATTGAGATATTATAATGCACCAGAGAGCTTAAAACTACACCACGAATAATGACAAACATTAGATCCATTTTTCTTTCTTTTCTATGTGATGCTTAACATCATTATATTTTTTTTAAATTGACATAATTAATTATGTGTTGTCCTACTAAAGATATATTTAAAAAAAAAAAAAAAAAAAAAAAAAAAACTGTCTAACTTAAACTTTCTTCTTAAGAATACTATTATATGTGAATTTTTTTGGATCTCAATTTAAACACCGACTATGACAACTCTACTTCTTTAACCTTTCAGTAAATTTCCTATTTCTTGAAAAACACTTTCCTATCACCCAACTCTACAAGCGCGTTGGATGTCGTCCCAACTGTTTAAGATCTTATTAATTTTTTTTACTATTTGTTTTTAATTCAACAACTCAGTCACTTAAAGTGCTGAAGACTATTTGCTTGAGTAATGACTAAAACAGGGCTGGGATGGCCACTCCTTTTGTCCTCCCATTTCTATATATTATACTCCCACAGGTATGACAACTGCACCTTTTCCTTTTTCTCCATCTGTGTACTATGCAAGATGCTGTTTTCCAACGCAGTCATATTCTGTCGGAGATTTACGGTTAGTCCACTGTACGGCTAAAAGACTCTTCCTCCTTATTAGTCAGAGAACAATATGGAGAAAGAAAACCCACTTATTACACAAACATAAACACAACCCTCACTGCTTAGAGGTAGAATTAAAGAATTTGAGACTAAGAGTTGGGGAACACACATACAACAAGGTACCTTCAAAACAAGGAAATGGATCCACATAAACTTATAATAAATATACAAAAATGAATAGTAGATAAATAATTTGAAAATAAAGTGAAAAGTATTGAGAATAAATAAAGTTAGAATAAATATGAATAAGTATAATTAAAGAATATTGAATAGAATTTTGGAATGAATAAATATTGTCGAAATAAAATGAATATAAGAAATGATGAAATGAGAATAATAAGAAATATAAAAGATATTAAAAAGAGATTTTTGTTAATAATAAGTAATATTGAAATAAAGGAGATAATGGATATTAAGAAAAAAATAGTGAGATAAATAAAGATACGAAAACTAGATAATGAGTGATATGTTTTGTAATTTTTATATACAATTGATATATTTGAAGTGTGATTTTATTAAATCTTGTGATTTTTATTGAAAGTGTGATTTTTATTATAAACTGTGATTTTTGTTATGTAACTAAAGGACTAATTTTCTTTATATGTAAACAAGTCAAGATAATGTGATATTTATGCATTCTACGTTTGTGAAGCAGAAATGACACAGCACTAAAAAGACTGTGATTTTTTTTTTAATTGGTGTTTTTTCCTCAACATACTAATGACTGTGAAAGGACTAAAAATGTTGCACAGATAAATCATTACAAGATAAGTTAATAAAATTTTTTGGACTCACTCCATAGTAGTGAACGTTGAGGAAGAATTTTTGAATTTTTCATCCTGTTATCAAAGTCAACTTCATTTACTTAATTTTTGTTTGTTTTTGATATTTTTATTACTATGTTTTGTTATTCTGTATTATTCAAATCGAGATGATGGTAGATATTGTATTAAATGTATGTTTCCAGTGAAAATTTTTGGTAGTTTACAAATTTTGTTTATGTTAATTGATTTTTTTTTTCTGAGATTGTGTTGTGTGGGGACTGCAGCCCTGCTCAACATTGTTTTCAGTTGATGATAGGTGCATTTTAAAAATTTAATTTTTTTTTTCACAGCAACAATATAAGAAATTTACATAATTTACAATTTTCTATAGTTGATCATTAATTACTATAATTTTTTTGTTTTTATTGTGTTCATAAATTAGTAAATCATTAGTGTATTTTTGTGTATTCTATATTGAAATGTGCAATGTCTTGTCATGTGACCATCATACTAAATTAACTTAAAACATATGTTCCTTGAAAACTTTTCCAAAGTTGTGATAGACGCCCATTTTCCTCACATGGCCGGGTGAGTCTGTCCTCCAATGCAGGCATTGTTGTCAGCCTCTTCTAGGACGGGGGGGGATATTCTATAACATAAAAGCCCCTATATTCAATTCAAATTCTAAATTGCCTTGGGCGTTGTCGCGATTGAGCTATTTTCGCTTCTGATTCCAAGAACAAAGCATGGGCAGCGTCCCCTCAAAAAATATAATCTCTAGCGCATCTTTACGTAATAATAATACGTCACCTCTGACATCAGAATCATAGTTTCAGCCAATGGCTACAGACTTGTGATCACATGGCAAGACGCTCAAAAAAGTTTATATAAATTCCAGCATACCTCGGAGAGCAGTTTTTTGGCGTGGCACTGTTGCCTAGTAAACCGCCGTCATCGATGTCAATAAATATATAAATAAACGTATGTGTTAAATGAATCGAATCGTCTTTCTGGTTACGACTACAAGTTTTTGAGGTGTGACATGCCGACTCCGGTCTCCGTTAATATGGGGCTGGGTCGGTATGTTACATATATATATATATATATATATATATATATATATATATATATATATATATATATATATATATGTGTGTGTGTGTGTGTGTGTGTGTGTGTGTGTGTAAGTAAGTAAGTAAGTAAGTAATAATAACGCAGAACCAGTTATCAATTCTATTCGATTGATTCTCTACTTTCAATATTATTTTTACCGTTCTATTACTACTCCTGCATTCTGTACGGCGCCTGGCTGTCGCGGAACATACACAACAAATAGTCACGTGAACAACCGAAACTAAATTTCCCATATGCAGGTGTGAGGGTCGAAACCAGTGGCGCACCCAGGATTTTATCTTCGAGGGGGCCGAGTTGAACAGATAAAAATATTTATAATGTTAATTCAATATTCATAATGCAATTACTATTTCTTTGGGAGGGAGGCAGGGCCCTTTGGTCCACCCCCTGGATGCGCCACTGGTCAAAAATGCCCACTTGGAGCTTGAATGATGCATTGAACGGTCACCATTATTCGCCCTCTCGGTTCTTTGTAGATATGTAAATAGCTTCCAGTTTTTTACATTTATTAAATTATGTTAACGTAGTAAATAACCATAATGTGCACAGTTAATAATCCAAAAGCAATACCGGCCATGCCCGAAGGTATACGGTAAGTAATGGCTGACGATTAGACGTGCGATGGCTTACAAACTTCAACAATTAAATTACATTTCTTACATAATTCAAAACAGCAAAGTTCAAAAGCCTCATAGCTCAATACACGAGAATAACTCAAATACATCCATAACTACAGTTAATCATATATGTACGATTACTACAATTTATACAATTACAATTTATACATAAAATACAAAATTTCATTTTTAATATAAACAATAAACCAGAATTATAAACTTAACTTTAAATCTAAAAATAGCACCTTTACAAACAATATAAGCTTAACAATTAAGCTCATAAAACATTTTCAAAAGTGCAAACAACTTACATGCAATTTAAATAAAGCCACTAAACTTACTGTATAAGCTCATATACAACCTATAAATGCATTAGACATTTGTATACAATTATAAACAACTTTGCTAACAATTATACATAGCAAAACTCTTTCAATTAACTATTATTTCCATGAACACCGAAACAAACACATTAAACTTGACTCTATGACAGTAGTGCGCAAACTTCATTAGACCGCGACCCCCTTTCTTTAAATAAGAAATCACTCGACCCCCAATGAAAATATTTAGAAAGTAGCAATTTTTTTTCAGTTATGAAAATGCCAACAAAAAAACTGAAAAAAAGGAATAAGCAAATATTAACAAAGTTTTTTAAAAATCAATGAATTGTATATCTGGGGGTAAAAATTTTAACATTGCATAACAATAAAAAGTTTCACTTGCCTTCTGCACTTGTTTTCGGCGTATCTCATGTGGCTAAAACTTCAGATTTAAATATTAACATGCATTTAAAACTTCATTCTTTTCAAAGAATGAAGTTATAAAATAGCTTGATATCGAAATTATAAACTTTATACCAAAACATTAAAAATTATGAACTCCGTTTATTCATATTAAAACTAAAATACTTCAAATTTGTAATTAAATGTTTGATAAAGTTCAGCTTTAGATTCGATTATTGGAGCGGAAAGGGTTGAACATTTAGAAACAGTATGTCATATTTTTAACAAAAAAGAAGTTAAAAATTTGTAGTTATGGAAAATTTTAACTCATAATTTAATACTTGAATATAATAAATTTTTTCCAAACTATCCGCGACCCCTCCAATTTTTTTGGCGACCCCTCTATGGGTCGCGACCCACAGTTTGCGCACCACTGCTCTATGACATTAACCTATGGAGAAATTCTTAAGATTATCCGACTCGTCCGAAGGGCCATGGGCCAGGCCCAAGAACAAAAACCGAATTACTAACGGTAAACCAAACCTACTTAATGGCAAATAATTTACGTAGTCATAAATAATAAATATAGGCCAAGTTTCGTTATTTCCAACAAATCTAAGAATGAGAGGTACCCTGAAAAGGGTAATGTTCATCTAATAGGTCATTCATTACAATCGTAATCAATCTACGACAATAAATGTCCAAATAAAATTGGTTAGCTGTGCACAGTTAATAAAAGTACTACAGAGGCTGTTCGCACATTTTTTAGACGATTTTGGTAAGCGGTAATAAAAAATCATTTGCTGCAAAAGAAATAATTGCAATTGTACTATGTTTTTAAAAGTCTAAATTATCGTCTGCGGCTTGAAAGTTTTGTTTGTATTCAAAATGGCGTTTTTAACAAAGCAGTGGTTCGAAGGCTACATTTATGCTCGTTCCGAAGAGAAATATGCATACTCCGTTATCCGAAAACGATGTGAGAGTCGTGGTTTTGTGATATCTAAAGCGTCGATAGGTAATATCGTCAACAAGAAAGGAAGAAAACGTCAAATTGGAGCCTCAAGTGGGACAAAAATTCCAAACAAGTATCCAAGGAAAAAACGGACATCTTCGACTATTGCAAAGGTACGTTGTTTAATGTTAAAAGAAAATCCCCCTAGTCAAAGGACAGTTGCAAAATCATTAAAATGCTCGGTGTCCACTGTAAACAAAATGATAAACGTTGATTTAAATCTTAAGAAAGCGAAAAAACGCAATGTGCATCGTCTTCTTCCAAATCATATCGCTGAACGCAGGACACGCTGCAGAATTCTATATGAGAAACACTTATCCAAAGAAAAATGGAAAACAATTGTCACAATAGATGAATCATGGGTGTATTTAAATGATCGCAACAAAAAAAGAGCCATTCATTATCATAAAAGGGGAGAAAAAATCTAAGTACATGGTTCAAAGAATCGAAAGAAAGTTTTTCTAAGGGATTCATGATTGTTGCTGGTTTTTCTTATAATGGCAAGATAAAAATAAAGAGAGTGGAAAAAAATGTCAAGATTAACTCCAAATACTATCAGGAACATATTTTATCTCCAATTTTTCTGAATGAAATACCATCGCCTTACCCACAGTGCCATCAATCTGTGAGACTCCATCAGGACAAAGCTAGCAGTCACACATCAAAATCCACTGTAAATTTCCTAAAAGAAATGGAATAAAAAACTGGTATCAAGGCCATACCCTTCACTGACTAAATCTCCCGATGACTCTATCACCTATGGAATTTTGTGCTTTCGGACTTTTAAAATCTGCATTATCCAAACGTCGTCCCCAAACCCTTACAGGACTCTGGAAAGCTGTTCAGGAGGAATGGGATAGAATACCTCTTCTGACACTTCAAAAGGCATTATTATCCTGGAAATTGCGGTGTCGAAAGATAGTTCAGAATAAGGGATGTCAAATAGAACATTTAAAACACAAGAATTTTATGTAATTTAGTTTTGTGAATACAATATACATCGTCTAAAATATATGTGAACAGCCTCTGTATCTTCTATAGTCCTTTTTAGACGAGTCAGACATGATTTCAGGACTTTCTTGCGGTTTGGAAATACCTTTACATCCATAACTGATTATTTAAGAATCAACTATAAACCACTGCTAAATTACGTTAAATAACAAGAACGCTCAAGCAAAACCGAACGTACCGAATTCGGAATAAAATTCAACAATTCAACCTTATTCGTAAGTATTATTAATGGAAGTATAATGTTCATGATTGTTGCTGGTTTTTCTTATGATGGCAAGTTAAAAATAAAGAGAGTGGGAAAAAATGTCAAGATTAACTCCAAATACTATCAGGAACATATTTTATCGCCAATTTTTCTGAATGAAATACCATCGTTTTACCCACAGTGCCATCAATCTGTGAGACTCCATCAGGACAAAGCTAGCAGTCACACATCAAAATCCACTGTAAATTTCCTAAAAGAAATAGTACAAAAAACTGGTATCAAGGCCATACCCTTCACTGATATCCCTACTAAATCTCCTGATGTATCACCTATGGATTTTTGTGCTTTCGGATTTTTAAAATCTGCATTATCCAAACGTCGACTCAAAACCCTTACAGGACTCTGGAAAGGTTGAGGAGGAATGGTATAGAATACCTCTTCTGACACTTCAAAAGGCATTATTATCCTGGAAATTGCG
This sequence comes from Dolomedes plantarius, assembly GCA_907164885.2. Lineage (NCBI taxonomy): Eukaryota > Metazoa > Arthropoda > Arachnida > Araneae > Dolomedidae > Dolomedes > Dolomedes plantarius. The sequence continues at coordinate 12,292 of CAJRAI020000199.1, read as the reverse complement.
GTGTCGAAAAATAATTCAGAATAAGGGATGTCAAATAGAACATTTAAAACACAAGAATTTTATGTAATTTAGTTTTGTGAATACAATATACATCGTCTAAAAAATGTGTGAACAGCCTCTGTAATCATCATTAAATGGAATTTATTTTATGTCCGTAGATGGTTCCTTGTGAAGTATGCTTCCCACCTCTAAAATTTAAATTTAAATTTGAAATTTTGTAAAGTAAAATATATTTCCTTAAATGGTATTGTTTAATTGACAATAAAACACAAAAAACTGGGAGATTTTCAAAAGAGAAATAAATGGCCAACGAAAGGGTTAACAGACGACCGCGCGGATCAGCAACTGGGAGAGCTTTTCCCCCAATCCTTCGCTGATGTGGATCCCGGCTGAGGGCCCTTCTAATTTTCCCTTTATCACCGAGGAACTGCGGGTCTCTGCCGGCACTACTGCTCTTCGGGACTCTGCGATACTCGACACTATCTGCCGGGGGTGTTGTCAAGCGTCCCTACTTATCTGTCCGTCCGGAGGGAGGATATTTTCCCGCGCTCTTGCGGTTTCACACGCTCGGAGGATATAGCCGAACAGTCAACTTCTTCCAGTCCCCATGGGAAGGGGACTTCACTCGGTGGGGTCAGCGACGTCCAGTCGGAGCGATTCTCGGCCGACCTAGGGGTGTTGAGCGCCGTCTCGTCTCCCTCATTGTGAGTTGCGTCTCGGAGAGGCAGGACGCACGGCATGTGGTCTTCCGCCACAGTGTAATCGGGCCGTCAGCCATTCCAGCCAGATATATCAAAGCCAATTTACCTCACAGGCGTACATTTCTCCTCTGGTAATTTAAATGCGGCCCCTTTCAGTTTCTCGGAACCAGGACTTTCAAGAAAGGAAGCGCTTGGGTTCGAGGATCTCTTCCAGGAAAGAGCCACGACGTTACAATATATATGACGGACTTCGTTTCACGCCCGTTGTAATGTAAGTTGTTGCAGTCGAATAATCCTTGAGTTTTTTAGCAGTGTAGTGGAAGGCAGTTAAATACTCAGGAAACAACAGTAATCCAAAGGAATATATTTATTTCCTTCAACGTCTAGAAAAACACTGTTCCCACACGCGCACATCGTAGCGCTCGCCCTACTCAAACGCGGAGCAAACCTAAAGTGTGGCTGCTATCATTGAATTTTCATCCCGATCTGCTTAACTTACCCATTGTGTTAAAGCTCCTAATACAACTGCGCATGCTCTCGTGACGTCTGCACCGAAAATGAGGAATGGGCGGGGCTAAATTTGATATTATTTATAGATTCTCCCTTTGTTTTTTCAAAACGGGGAACCCCCTCACGTAGGATTGAGAATTGGCGCTTGTTCGTTCCATGCGAATATTAAAATAGTGGCGTTTTACGCCACGAAATTAACTACCCTGAAGCCCCCTCTAAATTATTTTAACTATTTTTCTCTCTCTAATTAATCCTTATCAACTTCCCCCCCCCCGTCCCCCTGAATGCGTGCACACATAGAACGGGCGGTTCCATATTGGCAAGGCTCCAGATGAAAGATCAATTAAACCTACCTGACTAATCATAAAATTAACCCTAAAAGACCCCTTAATTAACTTTCTCTTCGTTCACTGAAACTTGGAGCAGAGGTTTTAAAAAATAAATTTTCATCAAAACAATATAAAATTCTTGTAACAGAAAATGGGTATCCCAAAATTATGAACAAAACAATTAAAACATCAAATATCACCTTAAACATGTCACTTTAATTGAAATATCACTTTAACAAAATATCACTTTTAAAAATATTATCTAGGAACATCCTTTAAGATATTAAATTAAGTCAAAACAATATATTTTATCCGCCATTAACATGGGACTGTCAGCAGAGTTCAAAATTGTAAAGTCTATGCTTTATCAGTCGTTTCCTCTGTTTTTGAGTGGTAGGTTGGTTCTTAAACTTCTGTCCACTCACACCCAAAATTTAAACAGTTCCAAATCAATATTTATTACCTTTAATTACTGAACATCATAAAAGTATTTTAACATCAATTCCAATATAGTTTATTTTCTAGAGCTCTTTTATATCTTCGACTTATTTACATATATGAAACTCAAAATATTTCTACATATTAATTATAATTCACAATTCAAATTTATCAAAACATTTTTATAATTTGCACTTTATTGTATCAAATTACTCACAATGATGGATTCATTTTGTCATTACCAAAAAATTTTGGTACTTTGTGTACCACTCATTCACTGTGTACATTTTTGTTTAAAATTCAAGGTGTGCGTTTATGTTTGCATGTGTTTATGTAGTTTTTTGTACAATTGTGCTAAGTTAGGGTCAGAAGAGTGCAGGTTCACATGAATTCCCACAGTCTTAACCAAAACTGAAGATCTCTAAAAGAACCTTTTGAGTGTAAAAATAATTTGGTGCGTATAGTACACGAGCCTGAAACTCCCAGTTGGCTGGGGCTCAAAGGAGTTCAGTAGTCCCTCACTGACTCCAGAAAAAGGAAAAGGTTTTAACACCCAAGCCAACCAAGAGGAAAAAGGTAATCCGTTCACTCATAAATTCCAATGGGGAAAACAGGAGTCAACAGAGACCTGAAGGAAACGGTGGACAAGGAGTGGCGACATATATATATATATATATATATATATATATATATATATATATATATATATATATATATATATATATATATATGGGGATTGTATTATCTCAGGGCTCCGGCTATGAGCAGTGCCGCCGCGTACATTACGCGACGACAGCGCTTCCAGAATTCCTAGAGATGAACTGGGAGAAAATGTTCGGGGGGAGATAAGCTTTGGAGGCGACACAGGGCAGAGGCTCTCTTGCGCTAGTGTCAAAGGACTGTGCTCCTAAGTGAGAACGGGGAAAGAGACCCAGGAGATTGGGCCTAGCTGGTAGCTACGGGCCGCAGGGAAGCGATATTGAGCTCCTGTGCTGTAGAAGTCTCAGTGACCTCAGGAAGACCAAGTTGGTTGAGTGCTTGGCAAATCGTGTTGAGGGAGTCTCAGTGACTCCAGAAGTCCAAGTGTTAAGAGTTCTTGGCAATACTGTTAGTACTGAAAGGTCATCTATTATATGTTATATGTTATGAGTGTGAATTGTGGTGTCAAGTAAATATGTCTTGTTATTGTTAGTGAGAGACTATTCATGAGTTATCCTGAGTATTGTATTAAATGTGGGGTGCTAGATTGGTTATAGCAGACGACTAGTTTAGCCCAATCTAAAGGAGACATCCCACATATATATATATTAGGCCTACCACGTATAGACTGTCCGTGATAGGAAAGCTCCCATGTTGGATGGTGTGAAGAATCCATTGATTCTCCCAATTCAGAGCAAAACCCTCTCATTCAATTCACGTCCCAACAGAAGGCTCAACAATGGGATCCCGAGGCGAAGCAGCTAGACAACAGAAGCGGCGAGACAAAGCGCTCCCAAAAAAAGGCCAACCTGGACGCGGGACGCCAGTGTGTCTAAACTTGAGACATAAAGTTGAAAGGACATTAGTTCCGGTCCGCCCCTTGATCGATGATGATCGAGGAAAATTAATCGGCTTAAGCGATCAGCTGATCTGATGACGAGGGAAGTGGCTCGCCAATCGGACCTCCGGAAAGTGATGTCACTTTAAAGGCGCCAATTAAAACCCTTTTGAATTTCGAACGTCGGCAGTGCCAGAATTAGGAGTTGCGTCGCTGCAAAATAAGAAAAATTCAGATAGCTCTTAGACCTGCATCTAGAAGGTCGCTACTCCGGCATTGCTGCCGTAAATTACGATTTCTTCATAAGTCCTCGTGCGAGGCAGAGCATCCCGACCCCCTGTCGATTTGTTTCGAGAAGAAACAGTATAGCTATTAGAGATAGCTCGTTCTTTAGATTCCAGAAGGATCAGGACAATTGATTATCGGCCGAGTACGTGATTCCGGCAGTAGTGATTGTTGCGCGTCCTAATTTCCCGTGTAAGAAGCCAACGAACTTTCGCGGTTAGAATCGGAGTACATCGCGACTTCTGATATATACTGATGGTTTGCAGCTGAGTTTCCCGCTCGACATCTCGAGGATACCATCTAATGTGTTCATCATCCTAATTCATCAACATTTCTCATTCGCAAATAAATCATTTCATTTAATATATTACTAGATTGTATCTACATACATACATACATATATATATATATATATATATATATATATATATATATATATATATATATATATATATATATATATATATATATATATATATATATATATATATATATATATATATATGTATGTATGTAAGTTGAAAGGACATTAGTTTCGGTCCGCCCCTTGATCGATGAGGATCGGGGAAAATTAATCGGCTTAAGCGATCATCTGATCTGATGACGAGGGAAGTGGCTCGTCAATCAGACCTCTGGAAAGTGATGTCACTTTAAAGGCGCCAATGAAAAGCCTTTTAAATTTCGAGCGTCGGCAGAACTATTACGCTACCATTCGGCGAATGCTTTACAATGGTTGCTGCACTAAACGACTGGTTTATGTGTGAGCGGTCTTAGCTTGTTGAGTTGATTAACAGTATTATTACCTCGAGAGGTCAACTGTTATGTTTTAAGTGGTAATGTCAATTGCGGTGTCAACTAAACAAATATTTGTTGTTACTGTTATGGAGAGACTGTTTATGAGTCATCCTGAACTTAAGTTATTAGTGAGGTGTCAGTTCATTGCATTAAAAGATTAGACGAACCAAAGTAAATACCCAACCCCACATATATAATAAATATACTTACCCTATTGTGCATCTAACTGATTTCGTTCAGATTAAAAAAGAAGGCAGGTATTTCTTTTCAGGAAATTCCTTTGAACCTGGACATGGGTCAACAGTGGCCGTGAAAGTGATGTAAAGAAAAAAACTTAAATGATAGTCCTGCCGAAAAAATATTTTCAATCAGCTTTGATAGATGTCAGTAATATTTTGAATCAGTTATTATTCAATTGTTATTATTCAATATTATTTTTCAAGAAAATATTTAAATTTAGATAGTTCAAATGAAAATATAATTTTATTTTACAAAATCTACAAAAAATGTAAAGTAATGTGAATCAATTGAATGAAACTTCTTTGTGGTTGGAAAAAGCGCCATCTACCTTTTATAATTGCAGTCAAAAAGAGCTTTTGGCATGGTCGCTATCTCTCGATTTGGACCGTAGCGTTATTTACTTAAAAATTTCATTTTACTGTCAGTCAATTTTATTTTACCTCCTGTAGAGTTTGCTTCCTAACTAACTCCAGTTCATGTGCTCTCCTGTCGTACAATTTTTTTTTCGCCAGTCTGGTAAAAATCGTAAAATTGGGTTACTACTTTATACATCTATACACACCCGCCCACACGACTTAAATTTACAATCGCATGAATGTAGAAAATTCAATAAGTGCTGATCTATTGATGATGCAATAATAAAAGTAATATTAACACAGATATTTTCATATAAATATATATATATATATATATATATATATATATAATATATATATATATATATATATATATACAGTGATTTCCGCTTATAAGAATCACGTTTGTTATTACTGTTTTTGATTCTTATAAGCGGTTGATTCTTATAGTCTGAATGTCACGTTTGCCTAAGTGATAGTGGACACTTCGCCAAAGATTTATGTGTTTCAGGGTACAGGAAGCCGCAACCAGGATGTGGGAGGGGGAAAAAAGGAGTCCCTATTTTTGTTTGTCAGTGGAGAAAAGTGAAATCGGACCCGGACAGGTAAAGCTAATAGGACAGTGTTGTGCTAAAGCCTTTAAGGGAAAACTATTATGTTATGTCTAAAAAAGAAAGGGATGAATTTTACGTCTATATTCCATCCCAATTTATCAATCTTTCTTTAAAAAAATTAAAAAAAAGAACTTCGTGCATTTTGACGGTTTAAGTGACTTTTTGGGAAAAATGAAAGGAAAGCGAATGGTGTAAACTGATTCTTAGAACCGGGGGATTGATTCTTTAAAGCTAAAATTTTAACATGGAAATAATACATTTGTTTTTGTTTTCGCGATATTGATTCTTATAAACGGTTGATTCTTATAACCACTGATCACTATAAGCGGTGGTTACTGTATATATATATATATATATATATATATATATATAGATATATATATATATATATATATATATATATATATATATATATATATATATATATATATATATATATATATATACATATATATATACATATATATACATATATATATACATATATATACATATATATATACATATATATACATATATATGTAGAGTGGAAAATCCACCAGTGGGCGCTGTACGCAGCGACCAGAGCGAACGTCTACACATCTGGACATTCGGCGAGTGGAAGCCGTCGTATGCGGACAAAGCGGGCCGTATACGAAAGCTAGAACTATATCAGAGTTAAATACTGGACGAGTTTATGATTTATGTTATATTGTAGTTTCATGTGATGTGCCGACATTTCTAATCTTTAATAAATATTAGTCGGTAAATTAACGTTTAGTTTATTGGAATACCCCTGGACATTTACATTTGGAATTCGGTTCTACTCCCGGATCTGACAGTGGGGGCCCGGCCGGGATGATCCCTTGGCCGTGATGAACTGTATGTGGATAATATTATTCATTGCGATTTTGAACCAGGACTGACTCCAGCTCAAGTGAAAACAGGTAGGCGAATTTCGATTTGTATTTACCTGCTAGCGAACATAAATGATTGATAAAAATGTATAAAAATTCAAAGAAAGAAGATTTAGTCAATTTACTAAGTGAAATTGAGGAAACACCACCTGCTGGGTTGACAGTAGTACAATTAAAGGATAGAATTGAAGGATGTAAAGCATTTAAAGATGACCCCGAACATGTTGCATACTTACTAACGTCCATAATTGAGGACAGACAATCGAAAATCGAAAACGAAAGTAGAGCGAGGGAAGAGCAGTTAGCTCTAGAAAACCAAAAAATTGAATTAGAGAAAATTAAACTTGCCCCAATTAGAAAACAGGTTGAATTAGAGAAAGTTAGGAATGAAAGGGCAGATAGAAATGAAATCGCTGGTTCGAGTAGTGACACAATATCTAGTTCATGTAACCTAGAAAAAATTGATTCACAGTATACGTACTTTAACAATTGCTATTCCAGAAAAAACAGAAAACTTTAATTTGTTTTTTAGAACTTTAGAAAGGGCCTTTAAAACTAAAAAACGTACCAGAAGAGTATAAAGCAGAAATTTTGATCAACCTTCTCGGTGATAAAGCGAAAAACATATTGTTTTACATAAGTGAAGATGATATTAAATGTTACGATACCGTTAAGTCATTAATATGCAAAGAATTCCAACCTACCGCGCAAGAATGCTTAAATAATTTTCGGAAAGCCAGAAGAGAAATCAATGAAACGCATACTCAATTCGCGTCAAGATTGTCAGCTAATTTTCAATATTATTGTAGTTTGCGTAAAGTTAATGATTTTGAAACGTTGTGTCAATTAATCGTATCCGATAAGCTTTTTCAAACTTTGGATAAAGAAGTGTCATCACACATCAATATAAAGTTCGGTGAAAAATACGTAGATCCGCAATCTTTAGGAAAGGAAATTGACATATACTTTGTAAATAGAGGTAGATCTTTTAGTGAAGTAAATTTTCAGACACAGGAAAACACTCAGAAATTTCCCAAAGAGGCTAAGTACACTCCACCCCATATGAGAAACAATTCATTTAAATATAGATATCCGTTCAAAGAATGCTACACGTGTGGAAGTTTTAACCATCTTGCAAAATATTGCACTAATAGAATTAAAAACCAAACCGAAAGACAATCTATTCCCTCGAAACAAAGTGAAAAAACTGAAAATAAATTGGTAGCTAAAGTCAAAATCCCCTCTTCACAGCCTCTTGAACGTGTGAATATTAACGTATATGGAAATATAATTAAAGCATTAATTGATTCAGGAAGTGAAATTTGTGTTTTAATCCGAATTACATCCCAAACGTCTCAATCAGTGTGACGGGAAAATCGAACTAACTTCAGCGTTTGGAGAAAAAATAATTGCTGATACCGCGACTATTTCTGTGTGGCTGGAAGATTCAAAGCAACCTTCCAATGTAAATTGTGCTGTCACAGATAAATTACACGTACCATTTATTATTCCTCCTGAAGTTTTACATACATTGAAAGAAACAATTTATAAACATCCGATGTCTGTTGAACAAAATGATGACTCAGTGAATCATACTTCTGAGCGTGAGATTTTGCGTTGCCCTGAAACGAATAATCGAGAAAAACAAACGGGATTAAGCGATAACCACAGTTGTTTAGAAAACGGAAGCGAAAAATGTTTTGAATCTTTTTTAGTTAATTTATCGCTGACCGAGGACTGTAATTACGATTTGAGTCATATTTCGAACGCGGAGATAAAAGATGAATTAAATAACTTAATTTCCGATTACGAAATCAAACACCGCCCTGGTGAACGTATGAGACATGTCGATGCACTTAGCAGACATCCAGTTATGAGTGTCACATGTGAAGGTATAACACATAAAATAATTAAATCCCAAGAAGATGACGAGTATATAGAAACCATTAAAAATTATTGGAAGATGGTAAGACAACAGATTTTATTTTGAAGAACAATGTGCTATATAAAATTGTAAACGATTCAGAAGTCTTGGTAGTACCGCAAATGATGCAGACTGAGGTTGTTAGAAACGCCCATCAGTTAGGACATTTTGGCATAGCAAAAACTGAGGATGTAGTTAAACGCGATTTTTATTTTCCCAATATTAAAAAATGTGTTGAAAACGTCATAAATAACTGTGTTAAATGTATCTTAGTAAATAAGAAAGCAGGAAAAGCAGAAGGTTTCTTAAATCCGATTCCTAAAGAAGACGTACCTTTGTCTACTTACCATGTTGATTTTATTGGTCCCCTTCCGACCACAAACAAAAATTACAATCACATCTTTAGCGTGATAGATGCTTTCACAAAGTTTGCATGGTTATATCCCGTAAAGACTGTATCCGCCCAAGATGCCATAGCGAAGTTAAAACAACAGCAAGCGATATTTGGAAATCCTCACCGTATTATCTCTGATCGTGGTGGAGCATTTATTTCCAAGGAATTTCAAGACTATTGTGAGTACGAAAATATTGAACACATCAAAGTTACCACAGGAGTTCCACGAGGAAACGGACAGGTAGAGCGATTACATGCAACGTTGATCCCGATCCTATCCAAATTATCATTAGACGATCCAACCAAGTGGTACAAACATGTAGACATTTTGCAAAGAACGATCAATTCAACAGTATCGAGAAGTACCAGAAAGACACCATTCGAATTGTTAACAGGAGTCAAGATGAGAAGCAAAGAGGAATCCAGAATTTTAGAAATTTTAGAAGAGGAAAGAATCAACTTTTTGATGAATAACCTTAAAGAGATTCGCGAGGAGGCGAAGAAGAATATTTTAAAGATACAAGAAGAATACCGAAGAGGATTTGACAAGAAAAGGAAAAAATCCCATGTCTATAAAGAAGGAGATCTTGTGGCTATCCAACGTACTCAATTTGGTAGTGGAATGAAGTTAAGACCAAAATTTCTCGGACCTTACGAAGTGATCCGTGTAAAGCCCAAGGACAGATATGAAGTTAAGAAACTAGGCGAACATGAAGGTCCAAAACTGACCAACACTTCGGCTGATATGCTAAAACCGTGGACAAACTAACCTATCCACACACTTCTTTGTAAATACCCTCTCTCTCCCCCTGTTTTATTCTTTATTTCAGATTTGTTCCAGTGCAGCGAGGACTCTGCAGGTCTGATGGCCGAGCGATGTAGAGTGGAAAATCCACCAGTGGGCGCTGTACGCAGCGACCAGAGCGAACGTCTACACATCTGGACATTCGGCGAGTGGAAGCCGTCGTATGCGGACAAAGCGGGCCGTATACGAAAGCTAGAACTATATCAGAGTTAAATACTGGACGAGTTTATGATTTATGTTATATTGTAGTTTCATGTGATGTGCCGACATTTCTAATCTTTAATAAATATTAGTCGGTAAATTAACGTTTAGTTATTGGAAATACCCCTGGACATTACATTTGGAATTCGGTTCTACTCCCGGATCTGACAGTGGGGGCCCGGCCGGGATGATCCCTTGGCCGTGATGAACTGTATGTGGATAATATTATTCATTGCGATTTTGAACCAGGACTGACTCCAGCTCAAGTGAAAACAGGTAGGCGAATTTCGATTTGTATTTACCTGCTAGCGAACATAAATGATTGATAAAAATGTATAAAAATTCAAAGAAAGAAGATTTAGTCAATTTACTAAGTGAAATTGAGGAAACACCACCTGCTGGGTTGACAGTAGTACAATTAAAGGATAGAATTGAAGGATGTAAAGCATTTAAAGATGACCCCGAACATGTTGCATACTTACTAACGTCCATAATTGAGGACAGACAATCGAAAATCGAAAACGAAAGTAGAGCGAGGGAAGAGCAGTTAGCTCTAGAAAACCAAAAAAATTGAATTAGAGAAAATTAAACTTGCCCAATTAGAAAAACAGGTTGAATTAGAGAAAGTTAGGAATGAAAGGGCAGATAGAAATGAAATCGCTGGTTCGAGTAGTGACACAATATCTAGTTCATGTAACCTAGAAAAATTGATTCACAGTATACGTACTTTAACAATTGCTATTCCAGAAAAACCAGAAAACTTTAATTTGTTTTTTAGAACTTTAGAAAGGGCCTTTAAAACTAAAAACGTACCAGAAGAGTATAAAGCAGAAATTTTGATCAACCTTCTCGGTGATAAAGCGAAAAACATATTGTTTTACATAAGTGAAGATGATATTAAATGTTACGATACCGTTAAGGTCATTAATATGCAAAGAATTCCAACCTACCGCGCAAGAATGCTTAAATAATTTTCGGAAAGCCAGAAGAGAATCAATGAACGCATACTCAATTCGCGTCAAGATTGTCAGCTAATTTTCAATATTATTGTAGTTTGCGTAAAGTTAATGATTTTGAAACGTTGTGTCAATTAATCGTATCCGATAAGCTTTTTCAAACTTTGGATAAAGAAGTGTCATCACACATCAATATAAAGTTCGGTGAAAAATACGTAGATCCGCAATCTTTAGGAAAGGAAATTGACATATACTTTGTAAATAGAGGTAGATCTTTTAGTGAAGTAAATTTTCAGACACAGGAAAACACTCAGAAATTTCCCAAAGAGGCTAAGTACACTCCACCCCATATGAGAAACAATTCATTTAAATATAGATATCCGTTCAAAGAATGCTACACGTGTGGAAGTTTTAACCATCTTGCAAAATATTGCACTAATAGAATTAAAAACCAAACCGAAAGACAATCTATTTCCCTCGAACAAAGTGAAAAAACTGAAAATAAATTGGTAGCTAAAGTCAAAATCCCCTCTTCACAGCTCTTGAACGTGTGAATATTAACGTATATGGAAATATAATTAAAGCATTAATTGATTCAGGAAGTGAAATTTGTGTTTTAAATCCGAATTACATCCCAAACGTCTCAATCAAGTGTGACGGGAAAATCGAACTAACTTCAGCGTTTGGAGAAAAAATAATTGCTGATACCGCGACTATTTCTGTGTGGCTGGAAGATTCAAAGCAACCTTCCAATGTAAATTGTGCTGTCACAGATAAATTACACGTACCATTTATTATTCCTCCTGAAGTTTTACATACATTGAAAGAAACAATTTATAAACATCCGATGTCTGTTGAACAAAATGATGACTCAGTGAATCATACTCTGAGCGTGAGATTTTGCGTTGCCCTGAAACGAATAATCGAGAAAACAAACGGGATTAAGCGATAACCACAGTTGTTTAGAAAACGGAAGCGAAAAATGTTTTGAATCTTTTTTAGTTAATTTATACGCTGACCGAGGACTGTAATTACGATTTGAGTCATATTTCGAACGCGGAGATAAAGATGAATTAAATAACTTAATTTCCGATTACGAAATCAAACACCGCCCTGGTGAACGTATGAGACATGTCGATGCACTTAGCAGACATCCAGTTATGAGTGTCACATGTGAAGGTATAACACATAAAATAATTAAATCCCAAGAAGATGACGAGTATATAGAAACCATTAAAAAATTATTGGAAGATGGTAAGGACAACAGATTTTATTTTGAAGAACAATGTGCTATATAAAATTGTAAACGAT